>VUQK01016124.1:0-18684 GCA_015106715.1 Bujurquina vittata
TGCCAGTACCAGCTGGACCCAGCACCAGTCTTTAGTGACACTGAAGTGAATCCGGTTGTTAAGTGATGACGTAGGATTCCATTTGCGGGTCCAAACGCTCCTGTTCTCAATATGCCGCAATGCTGTGTCCCTCGTTGTTTTAATCGATCAGAATCAAAAACAAACTCTCACCTGTCATTTTATCGATTTCCTTGCGATAAGAAAAAGAAGAGGAAATGGCTGCAATTGTTAAAGTATGTTAAAATGAAGAAAAATTTAAGTGAGTTCTTACGTTAGTTAGCTAATGTTGCTAGCGTTGAACAATGAGCACTCACTAGTAAATACCCGGCTTATGGTGGTAAAGTCACACACAGGCCATGGACTTCAATGTGTTTTCAATACTACAAAGACATCCACGTATTTTCTGGTGTCATTTTTTATGCCTCCAAGTTAAGATTGCCTTAGCTGGTGAAGGAATTGAAATAATAAGTTTGTTGCTGTTTAAGCCTTTAGGTTTCTGCGTGTTCATTTCATCGAACAGGAATGACACAAGACAATCAGAATAAGGAGTCCAATTATTAAATTTAATAAAGCCATTTCAAACAGTTTACCGATTAATCTGGTTCAGAATTGGCGGAGCTGCCTGATGCAGTCAGTGCAGCTTCACACAAGTCTGACACCGTTCTCTATCTTAGTTCAACTTTTATACACAGACACAGTTATTGAAATATGCAAGCATGTAGCATGCTTATCAGTTCCTTCTTTTGTGTTCTTCACAAAAGTGGTTAGACGTTAACGTCTAACCTAACCATTTGGACCCGGAAATGACAGAAACGTCACCAGTGACGTCAGACTTAAAGACCGGATACCTCCACTCCTGCACCAACTCCATTACACACCCACACCTAGAATTCACCCAACTGCTAATACTTTGTAAAACCACTTGGTGGTGCCATAGACACATTGTAAACTCAGTCAGATTTTCTTTCCAAGGATAAGCATAAATGAATTGTACTTTTGGAAATGATGATTATGTTGGTCGTATGTTCCTCTCTGCTCGCAGTGGTGTTGTGGACAGGGGAGGTGTGGGACTTCCTGAGTTTTTCAGAGCGCCATCCGAGGATCTTTTACAATATTCTTCTGTTTGGACTCACCAGTGCTTTAGGCCAGGTGGGTGGATCGATGGAAGTACTAATGATTAGTGAAGATATATTAAAAAACAGGAAACACCTTATTGCATGATGACTGACTTCTTGACGAGCTGTCTTACATGTTCCTTTTTCAGACCTTCATCTTTATGACAGTTGTGTACTTTGGGCCTCTAACCTGCTCCATTGTCACAACTACGAGGAAGTTCTTCACCATCCTTGGCTCTGTTATTTTGTTTGGTAATGTCATGAATACAGTGCAGTGGATCGGTACCATTCTCGTGTTTCTTGGTAAGTAACTTTAATACTTGCATTTTTTTTGGTAGATATTAGATTTGCATTTCTGCACGTTAATTGTAGAGTATAAAATGTGGGTTTATCTGTAGTGTCTTTCCTTGGCTCATATCTTTGGTTTTCTCACTTTAGGTCTTGGATTAGATGCTAAATTTGGCAAAGCCCCCAAGAAGACAACACACTGAAACATCTGGAGCACATGAGAGAAACACTACAATGCAAACACTATAGCCAGTATTTTATTTTCATAAGACATCATGTACAGGCATACTGTATGTGCCTATGACTTGTTAAAGTATGGTTAGACATTGAACTGCATTTAAAAAAAGAGTCATCATAGTTTTCAACTCAGCTTCTGTTGTGTACTGTGGATATACTGAAGAGACGTTATTCGGGATCAAGTCCAGCATAAGCTGTGATACAATTTAAAATCCTTTTTGTGAAAGAATTTGAACTGGCTGAAATGCACAGGTGTAAAAATATATAAATATTTAGACAAATCCTTATTGTTTCTGAAACCAGCTCACCTGCCTTGGATGGATGTTGAACCAAACAAGGCCTTAGAAATACATTTCCAGCATTTAACCCATGAAATTACACCAAATGGTTTACAAATAGATACTTGAATGTGTTAAGTTGTTTTTGGAGAAAACAGTTAGCCAAGATTCATGTCATTTATAAAAGTGTAAACAGTTGTATGTAACCTGGTGTCTTATGTCCAGTCTTATTGAATTGTATTTGCTTTTATTTTCTAAAGTTGAAAATAACTTGCCATAAAAGGGAAATTGTTATATTTAATTGTGATCTTTATTCTTTTTCTTTTTTTCCTTTTTCAAAGTTTTCTTTCTTATTGGTTCACATCAGTTGTGAATCTAAAATCATATTGACTGCATCATGACACGGACCACCAGCTGTGTATGAACTTGTTAGCCAGCTTTACACTCAAATGTATTTTGACACCCAGTAATATTCAGATATGTTGCTTACAGTTTTCAGTGCTTAAAATAGTATTTTTAAAGACACATTGATTGTGAAAAAGCATCCAAGGACTGAAAGAACAGCAGACTTTTATATATGAGGGACCTCTGGATCAATATGTCGAGAGAACTGATGAAAAAAAGTTGGAATATTGATTGCATATTAAGGGAAAGGTCCTTAAACCTGAATGACTTGTTTTTTTCTTGAAAATCAAAAATCAATGCAGTGTTTGGAGAAGTAGCTAACAGTGAAAATGACGGCTTACCAGGACACACTGATTAAAGAGACGTTTGCAATATGCTGTTCCCATTTGTTTGCATATAAAAGAAACCAAATTTGGAAAATTTTTAGCCAAAAACCTGGAATCAGCTCATTTCTTTGTACAAAAATTTTAGTCTATCTTTACTGCTCAAAAAAAGTGAAAGGGACACTTTGAAAACACATCAGATATTGGGGGGTCATGCTGGATATCTTTGCTAATATGGACTGGGTAATGTTAGGAATGAAAGGATTCCGCACTGATACAAATGGAAATCAATCTACAGTACAGAGAGCTGAATTCAAAGATGTCCCAAAAATCAGTGAAAAAAAAATGATGCTGCAGGCTAGTCCATTCTGCTGAAATTTCATTGCAGCAACTCAAAATAGTACTCAGTAGTTTGTATGGCCCCCACATGCTTTTGTGCTTGCCTGATGATGTTTGAGCATGCGCCTAATGAGACGATGGTGGATATGGAACAGGGCATAATTGAGCTTTTCAATAGTCTGAGGTGCAACCTGGTGGGTGGACTGAAACATAATGTCCCAGAGTTGTTCTATTGGATTTAGGAAGGGCAAGTATGAGGACCAGTCAGTGGTATCAATTCCTTCATCCTCCAGGAGCTCCCTGCATACATACACCGCCACACATTGTTGTACACCAGGAGAAACCTAGGACTCACTGCACCAATGTAGGGTCTAACAATAGGTCTAAGCATTTAATCCCACTCTCTAATGGCAGTCAGGGTGCCATTGCCTAACCTGTAGAGGTCTGTGCGTCCCTCTATGGATATGCCTCCCCAGACCATCACTGACCCATCATCATGCTGAATGATGTCACAGGCAGCACAATGTGCATGTGACACACACACACGCATATATATATATATATATACACACACACACACACACACACACACACACATACAGTACCAGTCAAAAGTTTGGACACACCCATTCATATGAACAGGAGAGTGTGTCAAATAATGTGTATCCATACATACACATATACATACTCGACGGACTCTTGACACACACAACTTCACACAACAACACAGTTTTCTTTTTATTGCACTACTGTAACTGAACTACTGCATTCTTGGACAGTATTGCAAATTGCACTTACTTTTTTACCTTGCTGCCAGGATCTATGCTGTATCTGTCTTGCACTTATTGTTCTATGTAGTACCCCTGGTCCCTGGAGGAACATTTTTTCATTTCAATATGTACTTGTATACATCTGAAATGATAAACCTCAACTCAGTTTGGAGGTAGTCCTTCTTCCTCATTATCCCATCCACTTTGTGCAGTGTACAAGCACCACTGGCAGCAAAACAGTCCCAGAACATGATGCTACCATCACCATGATTGACAGTGCGTACAATGTTCTTCGCGTTCGGCCTGACCCTTACACTTGCAATACCTCTTGTTGTTGTGGTCAAATAGCTCAATCTTTGTCTGGTCTGACAATAAAACTTTTCTTCAGAATGAGTTTGGTTTGTTTATATAGGCATCTGCAAATTTCAGTTGACCTTGACACATCCAAATAACTTATATTTATATAAAGTTGTTTGAACAGATGATTTTAGAATTTGCTGTTGCTTAGAAATGGCTCCAAGAGATCTTCCCGGCTTGTGTAAATTCTCCTTCTTATCCATTGTTCTGAGTATTGGTAAATCCAATTAGTGGTGTGAAAGAAATCTTTTTTTTTTTTGGCAAAGAGAAACTACCAGCTGTAGCGTACACACAAAATCAATTACTGCAAATTAATTTACGTCAAACATCAGTATTACATTAAACACTATGCATGTATAGAGTGCAATAAAAATTTGCAAAGGAGTCTCTGTTCTGTAACAATAGGGACATTGTCTAAGCTTTCCTTCATTTAAAAATCCCAAAACATGTAAAAACACAAATAATAAAATGTGATTTTTAGGAAGGAAGGTAAATGGGTACATAAACTATGTAGTCAAAGTTAAATTTTTAAGGCTTTAGAAAGAGACACACTCCTCATGGTTTTCTAGTTTGTCAGTCCTCAAAGTGCACCAAAATAAAGGCTAATTTAATTGCTGACGTAATAAAAAAGGTGAAATAATAATTTGGGTAGACGTAAGCGATGGTTAGGGCTTTAAAAACCACTTTAAATTTGCCAGATTAAAATGTCGCGTGGAAATTAAACCTCAAGCAACACAACAGCTCATTAATTAAACTATACAAAATTACTCGACATTTATTATATGCAGTGATAAAATTACTGCTCTATATAATAAATATAGTAATAATTAATCGTGTATTTTTGCCACGGTGGATCAGGCAGTATATGAGCATCCTATTGGTGCCTTCTCGACCCTTCCTCCGCCCTTCCTCGCAGATTGAATTGCGCACCGTTCTGGCAGGAGTTTTCTTAATCCTTTTATTTCGGTACAAACTCGTTTAAGTTGGTACATTAAAAGCGTTACAATGCTCGCCCTAGTTCTCAAACAAATAAGAAGCCATCCAGCTGTAAGTATATTCTGACTGTACTGGGGTAAAAACTAATTTTTGGTGATCTTTTTAAAACCTGGTCACTAGGCTAAGCTGCTAGTTAGCAGTGTTAGCTTCAGCAACCTCTGAGTTTGACCGCGCTGACTTTGAGACCAAAATATGTAGCAGGGTTTATTTGATCTATTTAAGCTTTACGTGTATTTTGGTGATTAAGGGACTGAGGCTGAAGCCTTTCAGTGATCTAAGGTCACGACTTGTGGGCTGTTGATTATTAACCACAAAGATTGTTTGCTGTGCTGTAAACGGCAGTTACTCTTTAGTTAGCTGCTAGATGGGGTTAACAAATTATTGTGAACTATTAATAGATGCCACATTCTTATCGTTTGGACAACAGAATATAGTTATGGTAGTTAAAGTTGGAAAACGGAGATGATTTGAGTTCGTGTTTTATCCACGTATCATTTCAGAAGCTGCCTACGTGAGCAGGACGGTGTAAACGTGTAGCTAAGCCTCATTCGCTTGAGAGATTTAAGCCTCTCTTAGCTGATAAGATTCCTTATCTTCCTTTGTCTCTTACAGCTGATCCCCCTCTTCATCTTCGTCGGTGGAGGGGGAACCATGTCCATGTTGTACCTCGCCCGTCTGGCCTTGAAAAACCCTGATGTCTGGTGAGTCTTGTCTTCTATCCCATTAAAATCTATTCTTTTTCTCATTTGCATCTAATTAGATTTGCATACAAGTGGAATTCCAAGATATTTGGCAAGTACAGAGGAGTTAATGTGTACTCTTTTTCTGCAGCTGGGATCGCAAGAATAATCCAGAGCCCTGGAACAAACTTGGCCCAAATTATCAGTACAAGGTGTGTATCACTTAAGTTTAATGGTATTGTGCTCTTGAATATCTGTGACAGTTTTTAGATTGTGGGTTGTTTTACTCCCGGCTCATACTGTGGTTCTTTAGCAGGGGTGTTGCTGATCCAGGGATAATTCCGTTTAGCTGGTTTAATCAAATTACAATCTTGTTAACACTGACCTGTAGTAACA
The DNA here is from genome assembly GCA_015106715.1 of Bujurquina vittata. Lineage (NCBI taxonomy): Eukaryota > Metazoa > Chordata > Actinopteri > Cichliformes > Cichlidae > Bujurquina > Bujurquina vittata. The sequence continues at coordinate 6,185 of VUQK01016124.1, forward strand.
AATCTTGTTAAGTCATTAACTGCTTTAGGTTGAGGCATTCATAAGTGTTAGGACCCAAACTCATTTATCGTTAATGCATTTTTCTGCAGACTCACTGACTTTGGATTGATCTAAGATTGTTTTGTCCCCTTAGTTATTCACAGTCAACATGGACTACAGCAAGCTGAAGAAAGACCGTCCTGACTTCTAAACATCTACAGCTGGACCACAAAGCACCAAGATTGGCAGATCTGCACAAACCACCCCATTGTGAACGTTTTGCCAAAAAGCTTATGGATGCAGAGGCTAAACCCGCACAGACGTTACATATTTAATTTTCCTCATTTTCCATCTCATTGGCTTTTTGAAACTGATTTCATTTTACTCTTATCAATAAAATAAAGGAGACTTCTCCTCTATACAGTGAAAAGACACTCTTTTTTTTCACATTCTGTTGCCTGCACATTTTAATTTGCATTATTGCTTTCCAGTACATATTATGCATACATGCTGCATCACTTTTCAGACCAATGCCCACATTGGTCTGAAAAGCATTTGTCATGCTCTGCTAGTTCGTTACCTGCTTTGCTTTCACCTTATTTCAGGTTTGTCCTGCTTTAAACTGGTTAATGGTAAATTGTATGCCACACAATACCAATACCTTAAGGAAATGATGGGTCATACCAAGCCCTGTCAATATTTGAATCTCTGTTTCAGTCAAGAAGAAATGGTTTAAAGAAAATGAGCTGAGAAGTGACGCATTAGTTCCTCCCTGCAAAGCTGGACTTGCTCGGGTTTAAAGCAATATGTTCATGTTACACATGGAGCTGAGTTGGCAGTGGGATATTTGGAGGTATTTCTGCTTATAGAATGCCATTTCTCTCAGCCAGAGAAGTTTGTAAATGTCAACAGGTCATGCTTTTCCATCTGCAGCTAGGAGAAATGCGACAAGGATGAGCAGCCAACGCACTGCGGAAAATGTCAAGGACCCTTTCATATTTGAATAGAAGCCCATGTTAGTCTTCACCCTCCCTCTGTAGTGTTGTACACATGGGCATCTCCCAGTTTTCACCTTGGTAGCTGTGCTGTAGTGTGTAACACACTTTCAGCTTTTAATCTGAATTGTTTTAGGTATATTTATGCTGCCAAAACTCACTCCAAATAGGGTCTTATTAGTGGATTCAAAGAGCTTTGTCATTCTTATGTGAAACATGACACAAACAAAACTTAGTTTCTGAGGTCCCTGCCTTAAAAAAGATATTTACAAATGGAATCATTTGAGTGCTTAAACATCAATTTTAAAGGGTGACAACATGGAATGGGAAGCAAGTGGTGTACTTGTATGTGCACAGTGAACAGCAGCGGCTGATTTGTTAGAGAAAAGATAAAATAACAGATCAAGAACACTCCCTTTCTGCCCTATTTCATAGTCCCACTGATGTGTATGAACATACAGGTGTTTTGTTTGTGAATTAATGATGAAATGTCACTGCCGTAAAACATCAAAAGGAAACTGAGCTTTAGACATCTTATATAACTGATATTTATACAAGTTTCTAACCCTTAAAATGTTTACATTTTTTAGGCCTTTCAAGTATTTTGTACACCGACTTTACTGTTTTTGAAGAATAAATCCATAAAATTGAAGACTTTGTATGACTCAACATGTTGAAGCCCTGTTCTACTTTAAGGTAATTGTTAAGCATACACACAATTGTGGTTAAAGCTCACACACACAAAACCCTGAAAAGGATAAGTGGAAGAAGATGGATGGAATGACTGTACAGCATATATGTTTAATGACTTTTAAAAAACAAGAACTGGGTGCACAATTTGGAATTTGTTTTGGATCTTGTCTAATCCATACAGGTTCAAATATATACATACATATACATATGTGTATATGTATGTATAGAACAATAAGTGCAACCAGATGCTTTGGTACCCATCAAGAAGTTTCAGGATTACTTCAGAATTTATTAATATTTGACCACTCTATTTGGCAGAATTGGTAAAGTTCATTTAAATTGGTTGGTTTCCTGGCACAGACTGATTTTTAAGCACAATCCACAAACTTTCAAGTGAGTTGAGCTCAGACTTTGGAAAGGCCATTCCAGACGTTTAATGTTTGTCTGCTTTATCTAATCGAGCACCAGTTCTGATGTGTGTCTGGGGTTATTGTCTTGTTGGAACACCAAAGTGTGTCCAGGTTTCAGCTGTCTGAGGCAAAGTTGAAGAATTTGGAGGTAGTCCTTTTTCTTCATTATTCCATCTACTTTGTGCAATGCACCAGTACCACTGGCAGAAAGAAAAGCCCAGAGCATGATCACCATGCCTGACAGCTGGTACAATGTTCTTTGGTTTGAAAGCCTGACCCTTACACTTACAAACATGCCGCTTGTCATTGTGGCCAAAAAGTCCAACCATTGTCTCATCTGACCATAAAACATTTCTCCAGAAGCCATTCGGTTGTCCACGTGGGTAGCAGCAAATTTCTGTTGTGCTTGAAGGTGTCAATTTTGGAGCAGGGGCTTCTTTCTTGGTTGGCATCCTTTCAGTCCATGGTGATGTAAAATGTGCTTCATTGTTGACAGTGATGCTGGTGTTCCACCAGTTCCCAATTCATGGCAGTCTTGAGTCGTGATGATATCTGGGTTATTTCTGAACATCCTAATTTCCTCTCATCTAAGCGTGACAATTTGGGTCTTCTTTTAGACTTTGGCAAAGTGGTGACACATCCGAATAACTTACGCACAGTTGTTTGAACTTATGATCTTTGAATCTACAGTTGTTGGGAAATGGCTCCAAGAGATCTTCCCAACTTATGTGAATCTATAATTCTCCTTCTTATATCTTCACTGAGACTTTTCCATTGTTATAAATATTGGCAAATCCAGTGAGTGCTGTGAAACAAATCCTTTTTTATGCTAGGGCTATGCAAGTTATAGAACCTTCAACAACACTTATTAAAGATTTAAATAAGTGTATGCATATATTTGAACCTGTATATACACTTTTTACCCTGTGTGGTTTAGAGAAAATCCAAAATAATTTGAAAGTTGTACACCCAATTCTTGTTTTTTTTAAAGTCTGGAAAAAGAAAAGTCCAGTTATCCTGATATTCATGCCTATGAATAGTGTATGCAAACTTCTGACCACAGCTGTACATAGATACAGATACAGACATGGTATCTTCCACTATAGATCAGTGAGAAAGCGAGATTAAGAGTGAAGAGACTTTTCATTTCCCTGGAACAAAGTTGAGAATAGATCCATTATTATATTACTGGCTCAGGAGCTTTCCTAATAATCCAAACAGTCCACTCTTGAGGGCCAACTTTTGACAGGCAGCTGAAGGGGGAAGAGTTCAAAGTGCTTTGCGGCAGTGAAATCTCTGAGGAAACTGGCTGAACACAACTGCAGAGCGAAGCTGACCTGCATCTTTGCCCTTCTACTCCTGACCCTTGACCCCTTGAATCCAGCCCTTTTCTGCCACACTGCAAAGGTAGCACAGAAAAAAAAGAGGAAAATTAATGTGAGGCAAGACACAAGGCAGCTGCTGCTGCAAATTTTCTTCATAAGGTCAAACCAAAGGTCAGGCCATTCAGAAACATGGGAGAATGCAGAGAATCTTGCACCAATCATATTAGCAAAGTCCTGACCAAAGCATCTTCATGGTGCTTGTGTGAGTTTTGAAGTTTGTGCATGAGAAGGAACAATTAAAAATCTCCTCTATTCTGTGCATTGAATGTGGTGTTTCAGTTATAACCTGGTATACAGAAGTCTATCAGCTGGACATCTTATTTTCAATCTTCAAATATTATCTTGAAAATTCAAATTTTATGTCTGAAATCAGCAAAGTTCAGCCACGGCAACTGAGCAGAAGCACAAATGACAGGCTTCCTGAAATGACTACTTTTAAAAACATTTGTGAAAGCATGAGAACCATGAAAAAAATCCTCATCTTTTATTTTCCTCCTCCTTTCACTTCTTGTTCAGCATTAATTCTTTTTAAGATAATGAATTTTTAATTTTAATATGCCTCATTTCAGCTTATTAAAACACATCTTCATTAAAATGAGAGCTCATTATCAAAGTTTGCCAATGAGTTGCAGTTTAACCTTCGCAGCATTTAGTTCATCACTCATTTAATAACCAAATAGCGCAGTTGCTGTCGTTATGTTGCCCCTAAGCTAAATCAAAGAGAAACCTTCTGTTTACATGTCTAGATGAGCAGAAAACACAATGCAACTGCAGTTTACTGTGTTACATGTGCTGCTCTTGAGCTTTTCTTACATCTATTTCCAGACCATTCTTGTCACTAACACAAAACTTCTTACTCCTGCTTTTGTGCTTTCATGGCTACAGACAGGTTTTCCATTTGTCCTTCCCATTGTCTCAAATACAAAATAAGGAATGCTTCAAGGGAATTTAATTTCATCTTACACAAAAGCCCATTTGTTCTCAAGGATAAACTAATTAGTAGTCAAAGGTGAAGGTCACCGTGACTTCACAAAACCTGTTTCTCCTTAACTCAATGCTAATTTGTATGAAATTTGAAACAGATGTCTAATAGGATGAAACAATGACATTTTTATTTCCAAAAGGCTAAAGGTGAAATCTATAAAGGCATGCAAGTAAATTGCAACTTGACTGGTTGGTTGAGGCGTACAATCCAGGAGGTAATTCCAGTAACTTGTCTGTAAACACAAAGTATGCAAATGGGAATCACTCTTCAAGATGTCCTCCATTTGACAGTACATTAAACACACACACACACACACACGCACACACACACACACACACACACACACACACACACACACACACACACACACACACACACACACACACACACACAAGCACACACGCACACACACACCCACACACACACACACACACACACAGAGTCTAGTGTACTGTTTTATAGATATTTCATACTGAGTGTCAGTGAGAGAAACAAACAAATGCTTCAGACTGAAAGGGAACAAACACCATGATAGATTTCATCCACTTTTATCTCTGTGTCAATATTGCCTCAGTAATGCGTTAGTTACTTCTCAATTACCACTCTGTTTTTGGCTCTGTAGACTCAGACACAGACATCCACACTCACAGATGCATTACTGAAGGAATAAAACTGCTTTCCCTCCCCTGCTGTGAGCTGTGCTGAGTAATGAGTGAAAGCCTCTCTCCTTCTGATTCTTGCAGGGCTTGCGCCTCTTACTGTTCTTGTTGTGTTTCAACCCTGCTTTTGCCTTCTCTGTGACCATTTCTCCTTTACTCTTCATCATTCTTTTTCCTGGACTTTTTCCCAGTTTCACTTCCATAAAGCTCAGGCACTGACACATGCTCACATAGCCAGCAGACAGGGGGTTTGCTGTATATGTTTTTTCCCCCCTGAATAAAATTACATTGATCCTTGGGTCTGCTCACTGAGGATGACAAAGTGCCATTTTCAGCAGATGCACAAAAAGGTCAGGGTTGTCGATGTATTTTTGCATGAGGGATTGAGTAAGGACGCTGCAATTTAACATCCATTTCAAGAGGAATACTGCAGGAATTAATCATCTCCGATATCTCAGGGACAGAGAGGCTGTGTGAGCATGCTTTATGTGGTGTTTCACAGCATGCATCACTCAGTTTGGAGCCAATTCAGCACTGGACTGGCTGGATGGTTAGAGACTCATATATACAAGGTCTCGGGGTTTTTTTGTGTTTTTTTTATCGCTGAAACAATCAGTGAGTGTTGTCCTTGAGTAAGACAGTGCACACCTCAGGATGGACTGCCAACCAAATATCTGCAGTGAGAACGGATGTAAGCTAAAGTGTGATTAATCTGTGATCATTCTATCAGTGCTTGACAAGGATGGAAAGGAATGAAGAATGGCAAGAAAAACTAGCAAACAAACCCGATCCAAGTTCTCATCATTCTTGGCATCTTTTTTTTTTTTTGCATCTATGGTAGGAAAGCAGGTCAAAATTTAAATAGCTGAAAATAGAACATCTGGCTGGGCCTTGTCAGTCAGCAGTGCGTAATGAAATATGGAAATTGGGGCGCTCTTCAAAGAGATAGAGCCGTCCTGGGTCTCCAGCAGGCCCCTCAGCAGCCCCGGCGGAGCCCCGCCCCTCTGAAACGTGTGCTACATTTCCAGGTGCTGCCGCTGCGGCCCAGTCCGCCGGCAGTGCCAGCTCGTTAGCGCTCACAGCCTGGTGGAGCTGGCAGCTGGCATCATTAAACTTCAAACCGGCTTTCGACCCGGGGTGCCGCCGCGGGGAGAGACCGCCCGCTTATCCGCCTGCCAACAGCTGATTAGAGCCACGCTGACACCAGCAACCAGACTACATCCAGACAGCACTTCCACACACCAACAGCTACACTACCACCACCTTTCCCAATAGCTTATCCACGCACCACCAACAAGCCCATAAACTATCCAAACAGCAACCAGACATAGAAATAACCCCACAGCTCTGAAGTGGATGAAATTAGTGTGTGCACCATGTAAAAATGTTTGGCAGGAAGGCTGGAGGGGAGCAAAAATCCTCCCACAGCCATTTAACTTTTATTTTCATGCCGAGCAGCTGTAGAGAAAACAGGCAGACATGGTAACATTTGTGAAGAATTTGTCTTTTCATGGATTACAAGAGTCAGTGTTTTAGCCAGGCGTATGGATGTGATTCTGCGTTAAAAATCTGTTCCTGCATTGAGACGAGCAGGAGAAAAGTGGTGAGAACCTCAAAGTTCTTCTGTTGGTCAGAATCAGACGTTTTTCCTTCCAGCAGTCATCCATGAAGTGGCTTTAAGTCAGCATTTTAACATTTTAAGACAGCCTTTTTCCCCCCTCCATGTTTGCCAAAGAGATTGCATTTATAAACTTAACAAAAAAGACAAGCAATAGATAAAAATAGCAAGTGGTTTCTCTTTGAAAGTAACATAATAGCTAGAATTTTAAGCTAGAATCTTATATATTCACCCGCTACAAATGCAGAAATCAGCTCATCTCGTTTGAGTCACTGAAACTGACCTTTCGTCTATGTTTGTGGTACTTTTAGGAGCATTTTAAAACCAGTTCTCTCATGCCACAGTCACACCAGAGTGGTTAGAGCCCATGGGTGCAACCAAAGTTATTGCGATCATATGCAATGAACTCACACCTTTGACTTCTAAGATGGGAACCTGGTCTACAACCACTTGCAGTCAGCTATCTTGATAGTGACTTAGATGCTTCAAAATGGCCATTTTTCTTTTAGCTTATGCAGGCTCATATTCATACGTATGGCCAATTTAGAGTGCAGCAGTTAACCTAACCCCATGCATGTCTCCACTCAGAAAGGTCCCAGTCAAACACAGGATGGTGTTGCTGTGAGGCAACAGTGCTAACCACTGCCCCACTGCACCACTGTGCTGCAATAAGATGGAGCCAGTCTGCGATTGAATGGGAATGGTGAGTGAATACACATTTATTCATATATGTATCGTGAGTTTCTGTGATGCACCCATAGACAGTTTAGAAGATGGATGTACCTTCGGAGGATCTGAAGTGCCTTAAGCCTGCATTATTTTTTAATGAGCACCAGGGGCCTGTACCTGTGTTTACAAAAAGATTTTGAGTTCCATAGAAGCCTATGGCAAAATTACCTCAAGACGTTAATTTTTCCTGGCTAGATTTCAGGAGTGTCACTCTTGGACCACGTCTGGCGCACCCAAAAGTGCCCAAAATAGCTTAGATCAGACCTAAATGTGTCGGTTCTCTGGGCTGTGTCACTGTTGTGGTCAGATAATACCCATGTCACCAGTTTCTTTCTTGATCTAAGAAACATTATTGACCTTTGCTTCCAAAACATCTTTCAAATACACTCTTTGCATTATCGGGGACAAATTGGAAGAATTATACTGACAATATATTTGCTGTTCTGCTGCTGTGGGAAAATCTCCAACATAACTCACCGGTTGGTCATGTCTCAGAGTGATCATGATCCCTGAGTGTTCTCCTGAAAGGAGCTTCTTTACAGATATTGCCTCCAAATGGATTGTTGGCTCGTTTGTGCGCATACCTTCGCCTTTCTATCAAAGGATGAAACAGAATTTAATTTGCACTCAATCAGGCTCATGTATGTGGCAGAGCGCCCATATCTCGCCAAGCCCAGTGACACACATGAACGCTGGTCCCACTGGAGCCACAGACTGGTTTGAGCTCCATTATCATCCTTTTGTTTCCTTACGTGTCTCTTCTTTTATCTTCTCCACTGCTGGGCACAAGCAGAGACTTGATAATTTCCACTGTGATTGAGTCATGAATGATAATGGCTTGATTATTTGCTTAAAATTGCTCTCTTTAGATTCATTTCATGTTCTGTGGTAATTGAGAAGCTTTTTCAGTCTAGATAATACCAAACTGTTCATCTGACAGCTTTTACACATCCCCCAATCTTCATATTTTCACAGCTGACTTTTTTTTTTGGGCCAGTGGAAAACTCATTTCATTTTTCATGCTGTTGGAAAATCTCCAGACAATTTCCATTAAATCAATGTATTACCATACCACAAGCCTTTAACAGAAACCTTAAAGGCAGCCCAATGTGCTTTGAGTCTCTACCCTCCTGTGAGTAAAGACCGACCTCCAAGAAACCCTGCAGTTCATCAGAGGGCTGTCGAGGAACTTTGGCTGTTCCTCTGAGGTCTAGGTCATTTCTTAATCATCCGATCTATCACTCTTAGAGCCTAAAGGAGGCCAGTGTTACAGTATTACAGCTGAATACCCAATATAAGAAGTCTGTTATTTAAATATTGATAACTATCTTTAACACTGAAAGGAAGCTTTTGCTGCAACCATAACTTTCTTGTAGAATAGCAGAAAATCCATTAGTGTGCTCTAAAGGCACCTCAGGGACCAGTGTGGGCTGCTCAGAGGAGAAACAGCTCAGTTCTGCTGAGTTTAGAGAGAGGACCATTGTAATAATTCAGCTCTGCTGTTAATGAATACAGACACTCACAAATATCAAGCTAATTCTGGTAAAAGGACGAAGGCAGGGTTTTTTTTAATGGGGAAAAAAGAAAATAGAAAACAGATATGAGGTCTAAAATTGCTTAGATGGGGGTAACATTTTTAACCTTCTATTTGGATGAGCTGCTTTCAACAAGAGTGGTGTGTCTAACAAACAAATGAGCAGGAGGTTAATAAGAGGTCCAGCGGAACAACTGATGAGGGTGCCTCACTCCTTAAAGAATCCCTAATGAGCGCTCGGTGTTTTTTTTCCCTACCTCGTGCATTGATTGTTCACAAAACCACTGACATAAAGGTCAGTGTCCACCAAGTGATGAACTTCAGCGCTTTATGGTTTTGACATGACCCTTTGACCCACACCTTCCATCACAATTCTCCCCTTGTTATGCTGTCCACATGCATCATCCAGAGCACTCCTTAGAGAACATACAGATTCACATCAATATGTACAACATATCCAAATCTGGCACCTCTCCCTCCCTTCCCCCCTCCCTCTCCCTCTTAGTGAAAAATGAGCTGCTTACATGAAGCCCGCTGTCTTGATAATTTCAAAGCAGCCATTGCTGAGAGACCTTGAGAGGGCATGTTTTGTCGGAAGAAAGAAATGCCTCAGCTCATGCAGGACTTCAAAGCAAATATGCAGTGGATGTCCACATCCACTGGGAGGCAGTAGAGTGTTTGTAGGAGACCGAGACGTTAGGGCCGACCCCTCTCTGTAAGTAGTTGACCCTTGCGGCAGTGGAGGGCTGGGGCCGGTTACGGCTTCCATGTTCCCCTGGCAGGTTGCCCTCAGGCTGGGGTGGGAAAAAGCTGGACGGGCGGAGGAAGCAGCACTGGGACCAGAGCGGAACCTTCGGACTCCATCTGTCGCTTTCCCCGCAACAGAGAAGAGGGAAACAGGGAGAGGCTGAGACGGGTGGGCCCACCTTCCACCAGCTGGCACTGCAACCAGCATCTGCCCACAGCCAAGACAACTTTCTTGTCTCCTCATCAACACTTCTCAGACAGCTTAAAGCCTCTCATTTTCTCCCCTCATAGTCTGCTGCCTCTTCACCTTCCACACTTCTTTCCTGTAATTTCACAATACTGCGCAACAAAGTCAGTAATTTTGAATTTTTTGCTGCACTTTTAACACAATTCAGAACAAAGATACCCTTTGCCTGAACTGTTCTGCTGCTGCTGTTGTCTTCAGTCTATAGTTCTCAGACTCAATGCGAAATCAATGACAGCAAAAGTGAAGCATGGGGAGCCGGCAGAGGGATGTAAACAGAAAACAAATTAGGAAAAGATGCGTATACTTTGGGATATCTGAGATTTGAACAGAAGGGGAAAAAATCCCTGCAAGTTATGATACTTTATATATTTTGTCTAAAGGACCTAAAGGCACAGTAGGAAATCTGAACAAAACACATTTATGTGGATGTATCACAACTGGAGTGTGAAACTGTGGGTCCACAGTCTCCTGCAGAATAAACCCCATTTCACATAGAATCCCATGCACATACATTTTTAATAGGTATTTGTTTGTTTTATATAACTATCTGTCAATATTTTTCATGTAAACTGCTAAAAAACATTACATCTAGAAAAATCTTTTCTAAGTCTAACTTTATGTTATGTATTTCATTTTACATATATCTCATACATGAAGCTGGTTGAAGACAATTTGAACTCAGTGTTGTTTAATTATAACCCTTAAAAAAGTGCCCCGACCTCATTTCCATCCAATTTTTTGCTGATGGATCATCATAACCAGTCATATTGTTATTTAAGACTAAACTACTAACATTCATGTGCCTTTCAGTAGTCTAGTCTTCCTAATCTGACATTTCTGCCTTAAAACTACCCAAAATTTAGCAAGTAGCACCTGCAACTGTAACACCACCTTTTATCTATCGATAAGAGTCCCATCTGAATAAAAAAGCAAACAACAACCACAACACTCTGAGTCGGCGCCACTGATTTTACTCCATGTTTTAAGAACTGCAGCTATACTGAATTCAATTAATGTAACAGAAGGGACTCATGACAAATGCTACATTCATTTGGTTTTATTTTATAGGCCTTGTTTCTAGTTACTTTTTGCTTACATGTTGATTCAAGGCATTCACATTGATTTATGTTTCAGTTCTACATTATTTACATTGTTTTATGGACACAAATTTCAATGGTATCTCACACTTCTTTCAGCACATTGTGCTTCCACTTGGAATGAAATGTGCTATTTGAACAAAGTTTTGCTTGCTTGTTTTCTAAAATGTCATTGTTTACTGTAAAGCTTTACAGGTCGCCGTTTCCCCCAATGGCTTAACCCAAGGAGCCAAAATTTTAGCTGCTGCCCAGCACGGTGCTGTAATGACACTGTGCCTGAGCGAGGGGGCAATATACTCTCTCTAAATAATGCAGGACTGAGTCTGGCAAGTTTTTTGAAACATTTACAACAGGTACCATAGGACATATTCTCACTCCCGACTGTATATAGTCATTTGCCTCTGAATGATAGGATGTGCATTTGAAGCCCTCCACTGTGGCACACTGTGAAAGCCAGTGGTAGCAGTCCCCCCTTCCTATTTCGGCCATATCGCTGGTGAAACAGGCTAATTTAGTTGAAAATTGATACAAGAATGGGGATAAAATGTTAAGCAAGACAATCCGGCAAGTCTGATTAGGCTGTATGTAGCCAATTAGGCCTACTGGCTTCCATCTGAAGTCAAGAGAGCAGCAACTGCAGGCACATTAGCCTACTGGAGAGCTTTTCGTCTGCCCCGTAACATAATTATGCCCATGCTGTTACATTTAATCGGATTCATGTAAGATTTAAGGTTCTTTTAAAGTGCAGATGAGCAATAAAACCGAAAGGGCAAAAATGCAGCTCGTAGATTTACTGTTTGAGCCACAATCATAACACACCAGCATCTATTGGGTTCAGTTTTATGCCTGGTATTAGATATAGGTCCAACATTTAAATGTAATGTTGATGCAGCCGCTGGTTTATGAGCTGATTTGCTAATATGAAACAACAGTTTAGTTGCAGAGGAGATACATATTCTAGGCACACTGAACTTTTCACTCTCTGCCATAAATAGACCAACAGCAACAACTTCTATGGGGCTTAAAGGTTCAAAGAGAAGCAGAGGATTAACTGATTTGAATGTTAACGTCCACTGTGCCGTCTGATCACCGGCTGAAATGCTGCTCATTATTGCTGAACTGATCCTGCGGTCAGACACATTTTAATCCATGTAAAATGTACAGTTTGGCTACATTTTAATAAATGTTGCTTTTGTTTATGGTCTTTTAATACTGTGCTCATTGTAAATAACATCCCTTGAGTTTTATTCCCTTGAACAAAAGGGAAGCAGCCAATTTAAAAGCATGCTCCATGTTTCCTGTAAGCTTTTAATAAGTTTTAGAAGGAACGCCCGTCCGTGGTAACCCCCCCCCCCCCCAAATAATGCAAAAGAGAGATTTTATATTTCTTTTTTTTCTTTCTTTGGAAAACCTAACTTTCTT
>VUQK01016125.1:0-24765 GCA_015106715.1 Bujurquina vittata
TTCTCGTTTTTCGTTTTAAAAAAAAAAAAATAATAAAATTTAAGACGTCTTCCGGGGTATTTGTGGTGGGGTTATTTTTTTTTTTTTTTTACACTTTTTGACATTTACGAGCCCACAAAAATAAAAAATACAACCCCACCCAAAACAAACAAACAAACAAACACGTAAATAATCAACAGATTATTTAGTTGCGGTCTTAATTTAAATCTCTAAATATTTCTGCTCCAAGCAGCAACATTTATAGAAAGAGTTATAATTAGGTATATTTATCATTTGAAGCATGGCTCAGCTTCAGGACTGCAGATTGACCCAATTTTAAATTCACACACTCAGAACAGCTTAATAAGCAAACTGTCAGGTGCCTTATAACAGTGACCACATGGAAACCTGAAAAGACCAACAGCTGGACCACACACACACACACACACACACACACACACACACACACACACACAGAGTTTAGACTGCAGGATGGTCACTTGTTGTAACATATACACAAAGTTTGCATCGCTGTGCTTGGCTGTGCGTGGAGCAGCCTGAGAACATGGTGACCCAGCGTGCCCCAGCAGCTGCGCTCTGTTACAACTGTGGCAGTGAACCTGCTAATCCACAACCAGGGGGTCTCCATCTCACACACATGGCCTAACTTCTGTTCAGGGAAGTTCCACAGGTACGGACAGAAACAGCGACCTGTAGGAGAAACTCACAAGGTAAAACACGTTTCTCCTGAAGTGCTCTGAGCTTGCGGTGATGCCGCTTTAATGTGATGTTCAGAGTTCAGAAAATGTGACATGTTGCTTTTGTAATGCCCACGTTAAAGTGGAGCCATCTGCTTTTACCTGCAGGAAATTTATTGTATCGAAAGTGATAAAACTACTATGTGAAATGACAGTTGTGTGCTGTGAGGTCATTCAGGTTTAGAGAGTGCTTCTACATGTTGGCACCTGTTTGTCTTTCAGATTTTGAACTTGTAACTCCACTAAACTGTCTAGCCGCAGCTCCCCCCACGTAGACACTAAACCGAGCCTGTGACGCTGACTTTACATGTTGTACAAGAGGGATGAGGCGGAAGAATCTCGCAATATTACAGCACAATAATATGTGCCCTGTGACTCACTGCCTCTCTTCCTGTCTAACCCCATATTACAGTCAGAGCCAAGAAGTAAACTACTCAGACACAGTTAGCCACGTTATCTTGGCTCTCTTAAGGAGCCAAGTGCAGCTGGGAGAGCAGAGCAGAGAGCAGGGCAGTGGTGCAGCTGTGACGTGTATGGCCTGTACCAGAAAAAGTGGGTAAGAGGTACATCTCACCTCCATTACTTCTCCCTAAAATGCTCGCAAACAGAGTAAGCCATCCAGAAAATATGTCTTTAACAAAAAGCCATTCTTACATGTGTATAAGAAGTTAAAGAAACAGAGGAAAACTCACAGATGAATCTTGTGTCTCACAGTCTCCGTCTGACCAGTGTGTCCTCCTGCTGGCTGTGGTTGTCCCGGCTGAGTTGGCGTAGAGAAGTGGTCCCTTAAACTCCTGCCTGTATGACCCTGAGAGAGAGAGTGAGTGGGGAGACCGACAGCTGGAGCAGCTGAGCACATGCAAAGGGAGGGAGAGAGAGTGAGCGAGCAAGACAGCAAGCAGAAGCGAGAGAGAGAAAGGGAGGAGAGAGGAACAGCCCTTTCTTACCCCCCCTCTGGCCCCCTGCACTGCCATCCTCCACTCTCTAAACCCCCTCTCCCTGACCCCCCAGGATGCAAATTCCTGGTCTGCGGCCCAAATACCGAAATTCCAAATCTATCCAAATCGCAGGCACAACAACTCACAGATTCACACACACATGCCCCCACATCTTCTTACCCTCTCACTGGTCCCACAACACACCTGGTTTCATTTAAACTAAACCCCCGCAAAATCTCCAAGCTCTCCCACCCATTCCTCCCTCCCTTTTCCCATTTACCCCCCATCTATCTATACTTACCTCCCCCATATTTTCCTTTTTTTTTTCCATAAAGCCACTAAAGCCCTTGCTCTCGTCCAATCTGACATGCAGGATATTTATAGTCAGAGAGAGAGAAGTTAATGGAATGTGGACAAAAATTAGAGAGTGGAAGAGAGCGACAGTGTGTGTCTGTGTGTGTTTTATGTGTATAAAATTTGTCAGCTTATTTTACAGAATAAACCAGTGGTGCTTTCTGGGGTAAAAGACAGAAAATGAACAAGTATCATAATTCTTGACCCACACACCAACTTTTGCTCTTCTCGTGTTTGTGCGTGACTAATGCATTACTGTGTTTGGAATCATTTCCAGCAGCATGTTTTCTTGCTAAATTTGAAGTCTGATGTTGCAAACGGGTTAAGATGTTGCTTAACTCACATTAATCCTCATTAGTTTGTCTCGTTCAGCTTTAATAGGCACACATACAGACTGTCCTCAAACTGGGCCCAACAGCAGCAGCAGCACGAGTCTAATTTTCCTTAAAAATATCACACCACTTGCAAAATAGCTCCCTGCGTGTTATTTTTAGGCAGGAGGCAGTTTCTTCGGTTAACCTCCAGTGTTTGGCTTAAAAACCTTTACCCAGCCTCAGCTTATTTATCTGCCTTTTGTTTTTGTCGGGTGGCAGAGATGGCAGCTGTCATTACGGGGGATGTTAAAAAAAATCACACTCCCAGCTGGACTAACTGTGCCCCCCCAGTTGGTCCCTGATTCCCATAACCACACACAGAGACATCCCTCACACTGGCTGGCGTCTCAGTTTATCATGCATGTGATCTGCTGGTCCTCTTTAAAAGAATTAGTGAATAAAACACTAATTCAATTGGATTCAATATCCTGAATCAAATCCGCTGTTTTCACGCTTTATGTCTCATTCAACCAACACCCCCTTACAAGAGTCTGTTTCATACATAAAACATTTAATAGCAAATGAAACAGAATGGCATTTTTTATGTAAAATGTTAATTTTATTTACAAACCAAATTTACAGACTATGTGGTGGACACTAGAAGGTGACACAGACAGAGTGTGATGACAGGAAAAAATTGACGGGGAAATCAGAGAAACAACTGAAGGAACAAAGTCATGCCTTCAGTGGGGGGAAAACAAACTGAAGAGGGGAGCAGGGAGAAGCGAACGGCCAAGGAAACGCTTCATTCGTGATACATTTTGAAGATACAGCTTTTGACGACGCCCATGTATCTGTCCCACACAACCTGATGTCTGAAGGCAGAAAAGAGAAACAAAAGGAGAGTAAACGGTGAGTAAACGGAGTGGAAAGAGGTTTAATGTCAGACTGTAATTGTGAAATCAGAGTGAAGAGAGTAAATGAGGCAATCTCTGTCCCTTCAGTGTATTCGGGTGGGGTGGGGGGTCTATGTTTCTTTTTATGAATATGTCTTTGTTAAGCTTGTAGTGGTTCAGGGCTGTGTAACCCCTTAACTACATTCCTGAGTGTTTGCACGAGAAACAAGGTAACTACAGTTTAAGAAATCATGAGCAAGATAGGGAGACACCCACTGGCAGAACAAGGGCTTCAATTTTTGAGAGACTTTTAAAATACAGCTGCCTGAGCAGCATTTAGCACCGCTGTGTATATCCTTATTTGGCTATTTTAAAGTTTTCTCCAAAAGCTCTCGACAAAACACAGCTGTATTTTTAGCACAGGATACTCTGGGGGAATTGATAAACCTGGCAGGGCCGGTGCTAATCTAACTGATAAGCTTCTGAGAATTAAAGCACATTAACTCACTTGAAAGTGTCGAGTATGTGGACGGAGTTGGTGTATTGAGTGAGGTAGAGTTTCATGTCCGCAGATGTCCACCGATCTGAACGGCACGGCTCAATAAACTGTGAGAGAAAAGGAGGCAAGGAGGTTACAACTTAACATCTCAAAGGCAGAGCGATGCTGGCACAGACCAGAATATTTGGACTAGGCGACCCTTCTTTACTGATATAGCTTTTAAGGAAAACCTCACCTTCTCTACAAGATCAATAAAGAAATCTCTGACATCTTTTGTGTTGGTTAGCTTCGCAGCTATGTTGATGAGGCCCCTGGAAAGATTCTACAAAAACAAAATTACATTCAAAACTATTATTTCCTTTCACAGTTAAACCTTCTGACAGACTACATTCAGAATATTGAGGGTTTCTCTCACCTTGAAATTAGCCTCCATCTCAACAAACACTTTCGTCTTTCCTCTGAGAGCTGTACAGACCAAACTGAACAGAAATGGGAGAACAAAGATAAAGAAAATGGGTAAAACTATTTTAGAAAGTTTTTCAGGACTCAGCAGAACTTTAACATGTCTGGAGTGTGTTCCTGTTACCTTTTGTGTTGATCCAGAAGATCTTTGTCAGTGATTAAAATCTTCAGTTCTTTCAGTTCTTGTAAAAACTCTTTGTCAAGATCCACGTCCATGTCTTCCACCAAGCTGTCTAAAAGAGAATTCAGACACTGTCAAGTTTATTTAATGGGATTTTTTTCTTATGATTATTAAATAATAGTTATTTTCTTATAACTGTTTGGTTATTATGTATAAATACTTAGATGCAGCCTCATATAATTCCCTTTTTCACTCTCCTGATTGTTAACCTGGGAATTTAAAATTAACCCTCTTTCTGATGAGGACCTGCAAAACCTGGAGGACCTCTGGTGGTCAATGGGCCTCAATGACAGAGGCACTGGTCTAAACCTCCTTTATTAAAATGGACTACAAAAACAAAAACAGTCAACAGGCACTCACCGGCCCGGTACACTTTGCTAGTACCGGGCTGGACCCCCTTTTGCCTTCAGAGCTACCTTAATTCTTCCTGGCATAGATTCAACAAACTACTGGAAACATTCCTCACAGATTTTGGTCCATATTGACATGACAGCGTCACACAATTGCTGCAAATTTGTCAGCTGCACATTCCTGATGTGAATGTCCCGTTCCACCACATCCCAAATGTGCTCCATTGAACAGAGATCTGAGACTATGGTGACCATTTGAGTACAGTGAACTCACTATCATGTTCAAGAAACCAGTTTGAGATGATCTGAGCTTTGTGACATTATGTGTTATCTTGTGGGAAGCAGTCATCGGAGGATGGCTACACTGTGGTAATAAAGGGATGGCCATGGTAGGCTGTGGCATTTAAACAATGCTCACTTGCCACTAAGGGGCCCAAAGTGTTCCAAGGAAATATCCCCCACATGATTACACCACCACCACCACCAGCCTTAACCATTGATACAAGGAAGGATGGATCCATGCTGTCATACCATTTACTCCAAATTCTGACTCAGACCAGGCAACATTTTTCCAATATTGTATTGTCCAATACAATTTTGGTGAGCACATGCGAATTTTATCCTCAGTTTCCTGCTCTAAGGTGACAGGAGTGGCACACAATGTTGTCTTACGCTGCTTCACTGTTTGACGTGTGCAATCAGAGATAGTCCTCTGCATACCTTGGTAGTAATGATGGATTATTTAAGAAGCAGTCTGGCCATTTTCCTCTGACCTCAACAATCAACAAGACATTTTCACCCAGAGGAATGCCACTCACAGGATATTTTTATTTTTATTTCTCCAGACCATTCTCAGTAAACCCTAGAGTTGGTTGTGTGGGAAAATCCCAGGAGATCAGCAGTTTCTGCAACACTCAGGCCAGCCTGTCTGGGACCAACAACTATGCCATGTTTAATTTCACTTAAATCACCTTTATGCCCCATTCTAATGGTCAGTTTGAACTTCAGCAGGTCTCCTTGACCATGCCTACATGTCTAAATGTACTGAGTTGCTGCCAAGGGATTGGCCAATTAGATATTTGCATTAACAAGCACTGAACAGGTGTACCTACACAAAGTAGCCAGTGAGTGTAAAAAGCATGCATTTTGTTCTCAAATGTGACAGTTATTTTGCACCCTTTTAAAATTCAGGTTTAATTCTTCCTCAGTTTACCACTAATGTTTTACCACTCCATTAAGACTGACACTTGATTAATAAGCATTACAATAAAAATTAAAACGTTGTACACATATCATATACATGTATCACTTAAATACATATATCTTATATCAGCAAAATGGACAAAACAAGATTAATCACTCACCAACGGCCCCAACTGTCCAGTTGTTGATAAGCTGTCCGGCACAGAAAGCAAAGTCCTGGAAAGTGAGGTACTGCAGCTTTCTTTTTCCTGTCTCAAAGCGATTGCTGGCAAAGAAAACGATGGCAGCGTAATCCCTGAAATAAGGAAAAGACACATAAAAAAAATAGAACCAGGGAATCAGAGTACTGACCTTTTCATGTGGTATTTTGTTAGAATTTGTTGCAAATTAATGTATTAATTCATCATAAAACTACAACATAAAGTTATAAGTTATATAACTGCTGTGCAGAATAAACCTGAGGCAGAAAGGCTTGTGTTCCCCTCACTGATTACCTTGCAAGTTTGTCAGAGAGAAGAAAATGCTGACGTATGTTCTCCACCAGGGGTCCCTTCAGCTCTTCCACAACTTTGAAAACACGTTTGAAGTTGTCGAACTGAAATTAAACACACGCACACACACACAAGATTTATTAATAGTGAAAGAATCCGCTCCATAATCAGCAGTCTTACAACAACTAATAAACTACACCCAGAGCTACAAAATCAGATATGAAATGTTGAAACAGGAGTTACAATATGGGTTATTTTTGTTTCAATGCTCAACAGTATCCTACCATTCAATAATACACTGCCACAGACTTTTAAATATCAAGCTTCACAATGCAGCGTCAAGACTTACCTGTCGTCTGCAGCTTTTTAGTGTCACACCCGTCTTGGCACTGATATCGTCCAAGTCTTTCTTTGTTCCTTTGGAGAGCTTCTTTCCCAGGACCTCACGGACAAATGCATCATCAAAAGCATAGTATCTAAACAAGGAAAGACACAAAAGAACAAACTTATCTCATCTGCAATAAGTGTTATGGGGAAGGTTTAAAAAAAAAAACAACCATAAATATATGAATAAAAACAGTCATGAATCCTTGGAAATGAATGGGTTAATTAAATGAGAGTGGCTGCACCTCTCTATGAGCATAATTTGCCGATGAGGTGGGATCTGGAACAGCAGCTGGTTGGCTAGTTTGGCAGGACTGTGCAGGAGTCGCTCACACATCTGGAAAGTCCTGTACTGGTCCATGGTGTCACTCAGCAGGACATCTTTACTTGCCTCACACTCAGCCATCACTCCTCCCTCCATGCGTACCTTCACTGCATCGTTCACTGTTGGATATATCACACAAGCAGAGTTCAAAAAGGTGGATGAACCAATCATGCTGAAGTTACGTGTAATAACACGAATGAACAGTCACTACTGTGATGTAAATAATTAGCAGCCTGAAACAGCTGCTGCGGCATATTTGGGCAGGTAATTATAGTCTGTATTCCCAATTCCTTTCCCATGTTTGATTCTTCAAGTTCACTAATACTGTTCCTGATATCTGTCTTATGACAGTTAAAAGTCAACAAATGTGTGCATTTAAACAGTGTACCTTACCTGAAATCACCACACCTGAAGTGTAATCCTATCACACCCAGGAATTTATATAACCCTGCCTTTCTGGCCTGCATAGCCCCATCCCAAAGAGGGAACACCTACTCCTATGTTTAATACTGATGAGAATGGAAACACTGGATGGATTCATGAGGAGGGTTTGGTCTATGTGACTGTAAGTCACATGTATTTTAACACCTGTTCTAAACTTACTTGACTGAATTATTTAGGGACAACACTCCCTTTCACCTTCACGTGGGGTGGCAGTTACAGCAAGAGGAATTATACATTGTGTTACTAATTATTTCTTATGTTCACTTGACTTAACCGGTAACATTATTTATCTTTATGTAAATTTGAGGCAATTTTCTTCTTCTTTCATTACTTCCTTCAGGGGTCACAACAGCGGATCATCTGCCTCCGTCTCAACCTATCCCTAGCATCCTCCTCTGTCACACCAACGCCCTGCATGTCCTCCTTCAGTACATCCATGAATCTTTTCTGAGGTCTTTTCTCATGCCTAGCAGCTTCATCTTCAACATCCTTTGTCCAACATATCCCTCTACACAAATCCTCTGCCCCCTCCTACTTTGTCTCCAAAGGTTTGAGGCAATCTAATCTTTCTTTTGTCTTCTTTACAGACTGAGCAGCACATGCGTGTTTCCTTGATCACATACATAATTGCAATTACTTTAAAGTAAAAAAACAAACAAAAAAAACTTCAAGCACCATTTCTGCATTCTGACTGCATGTCTATATATATGCCCATGGGGACATCAAGCTTTGCCTGTGAACCTACTAATTAACACATCCCATATTATGACAAAAAATAATAATAACACAACTAATAAAAACAAACCTGAAAGAAGAACGCACCCTGAAAATTAACTGAAATGAAATTGAAACACTCGACAGGACTGTCAGAAACAGTGAGCAGATCATAGGAGACAGATAACGATTTGCTGATAGAAGTATTTCTGTTCTCATACAGTGATCGACCTCTGTATGCAGAGCTCTGCCTTCAAGCTCAAACTATAGATTAGGTGTAATCATTACAAATGCTCATTAGCTCCAAGTGCAACCTGACTATTACAATCTAAATGTATATTTTTTTTTTTTACATTTATTTCTTATGTTTATTTGCTTTGTTGTAATGCTGCAGCCCAATTGCCTTTATGGGATCTTAGTAAAGTCTGAACTTAAAAACAACATTGAATGATCTTAACGCTAGGTTTTTTTCCAACCAAAGTATGGCATTGACTTCTCGGATTTTCATTTGAACATTTTTAGAGCTCTACAGCTGAGAAACTTACCTATTTCACAAAGCAATCTTTAAATTTGAACATCATTCTTTTGGAGGACATTTTTAAAATACTGAGGGTCCTCCGCTGATCCCCTCTGGGTTGAGTGCTTTAAATGTTTTCATTTGATTTATGGCGTTATGTCAGAATAAAGTATGCCAGAGACTCTAATTATTACACTTCTGCAGATTATGTGGCAAGATCACGGTTCAGTCCTTTATGAATGTGTTAAGAGGTGTGATCAGTATTTCTTCCAATTAAATGTGGCTCAAAGAAATGCTAATTGATTTTTGGAGCAGGCCATGTGTCCCTGTTACTGAACCATATCTCAATACAGGTCAGTCAGTAGCAGAAGTGCAGCAATAAAAACATCTAGGATCTATTAAGATAAGTTAAATGTTTCAAATACAGATGCTACATTTAAAAAAGGCCATTCAACAGTTGTTCTTTTTAAGGACGTTGCAAAGTTTTAAGCAGACATGGCATTCATGGAAATGCTTCTTCCTTTATTGATTCGGTCCTCTCATTATCCATGATTTTCCATTGGACAAAACAGGTAGAAAGTAGAGAAAATTATGGTGTGCTGTAAGATTACCGGTGCCTCCATTGTTGTCCTTCAGTACCTATATGAAACAGGATACTCTCAAGGGCACAGGACATCATTTTGGGTCCTCAGCATCCTTTACATTTTGATATTCGGACGTTTCCATCAGGAGAAAGGTTTAGTCTCCCCAGAGTAAACACTACTAGACTCAGATGATCATTTGCTCCATATGTTTAATGCCATTGTGAACCTTTTCCCTCATAGTTCAGTGTCGGATCTTGCATTGTAAGTCTGTATTGTGTTGGACTACAAAACTAACACATGTGGACTTATTTTCTGACTGGTTTCCCTCACATTAATTGTGCTACTTGAGGTGGTTGACCTCCAAACTGGGAACCTCCGCTCTAGATTGTGTTAGCAGTCACACTCCAGTTAAATCCAGACTCTTCTGATTTTTGCAAGAACGCATCTTTTCATGGGATCATTGTGAACCAAACTCCCACGTGTCTGGTGTTACCCCTACCTGTATATCCATCCAACCACAGCTGGTAAACCTCCTCATCCATGATAGTGGTGTTACCCACGAACACATCCAGCTCTACTGACATCTGCTTAAAATAAACAAGAAAAAGGTATATTTAGAGCTTAGCTCAGGTACTAGCAACATATAGCTGATTAGCTCAGGTGATATTGTACCTTTTTTTTCAGTGTTGTCTCAAGCAACTAGCTGCAATTAAGCCTTGAAAGTGAGCTATTTAATTCTATTAGCTGGGCTTAAATTTGCTCTCCATGGCTTACTGATTAGCTAACTTCCTCCATTAAGGTTAGCCCCCAAAGCTAGCCGAGCTGCACAGTTAGCGGCGGTCAGCGGCCAATAGACGGACAGCACAGCGGGGAATTGAACCCACGTTAACGGAACGGTATGACACGATTATTGAGGGGCTTCTGAATTTACAACACCAACGTTTATCAAAAATTAGAGTCCCTGCAGACATACGAGTGCGTAATAGCTACAGCAATCATGCAGCAGGTACTTCCGGTTCGATGATGTCACAGGAAAAACAGAAATTATCTTTTAGTTTTTTGTTTTTTGTTTATTTATTATTTAATTTAATTCCCATGTGTTTTTCTGTCAAGCAATTGTACGATTGCATCTTTAATTTGTATTGTGTGAAATTGTTTTGCTCTTTTTTTGTCCGGTATGTTCACGACCTTTCAATGCAATAAAGCTGAATTTAAATTTTTTTTTTTAAAAAAAGGCTCTTACATCATCGTCGTATCACAAAACTGAACCTGCGAAAAAAAATGCAGCGTACGGGTGTCCGCTTTTTATAATTAAAAATAAATTAATATTAGGAACATATTAAGCTTTTTTGGTTTAGTTAAACGAGTAAACCTTTATATGGTCATATAAATTAACAAATAGAAATAAACATTTTATGCTGTAATATATTTTATACAGACTGTATTTATCTGCTACTCCTGAGTTCCTTGTGCATATGCTCTCTGTAGATCAACATAGACATTGCAAATCCTTCTGACGTCTCTGAACTTCTCCATCAACATTCTCAAAGCAAATATAGTGCTCTTTCTCTGCATGAAGCCTTCTGCTCACTGATCATCACCTCTCTTTATCCCTCTGTAGTTACAGTTCTGCACATCACCCTTGTTCTTAAATAAGAATAATATCTTTCATATGACTCTTTGCCTGGCAGATATGTTGTATTACAGAGGGTGATAGCATGTGGTATGAAAGATTTCCTGTGTCCATTCTTGTTGCACAGCTGCCTGTCCAGTAACAGCTTGTTCAGTGACCTCCTCTCCACCACAGCTTCAGAAGTAGTGAGTTTGCAGCCCATCACAGGGCCAGCCTTCTTGCTCATGTTATTCAGTCTGTTGGTGTCACCAGCTCTGATGCTGCTCCCCCAGCAGACCACAGTAAACTGCTCTTCAACACTTTGCTGCACACATTGATGGATCTTAGCCTCCTCCCTTTTTGCATACTTCCTCTGTGTCGGTCCAGTTCAGTCTGTTGTAGATGTGGACACCCAGGTACTTGTACTCTTCCACCACATCAACACCATGTCCCAGGATAGACATGGGTTGTGTAGCTGTCCTCTTCCTTCTGATCCACCTTCTGAAGTTCATGACCACCTCTCTGGTCTTATTCCCAGTTAGAAATAGATGATTATTCACAGACCACACCACAAAATCATCCCCGAGTGCTCTGTTCACCTCCCCCTGTCCATCAATAACACATCCAACCACTGCAGTATCACCTGAGTATTTCTGCAGGTGGATGACCCTGCATACTATAACTCTGAAATGTACATGTTTTTTGTTTTTTTGTTTGTTTTGCCTAGTATTGTCATCCCAGTGACAAGACCATGTAAAAATAAAATAAACACAACGCACTGTCACAAGTTTTAGGATTAAGCTGGCAGAAAAATAATCAAAGCAGTTTTGTAGCATTTGCTCCAATTAAACATTAAACCTAAAATAAATATCTTAACTTTAGGTTAAATCGGTGTTTAGTAAATTCTAAAACTTTTCAAATCCTCATTGCCAAACAATTTTCAGAATGAATGAATAACATTTGATTACAGGATTATGCCATATGTGCACTTTTAGTTTTTAACATATAGGCTGTTTGTAAGTTGTAATTTTATTCTGAAAAACACAGATGGAGGGACCCGTTTATCACAACCGTACAGCCCTTCCCGTGGGAATTTTTCCAATTATCCGTAATTGGCTTAAATGTCAGTTTTACGTTTTATTATTCTTTTCCGCTAACACTTGCTGCAGACGTCTCAAGTGACTGTGGCCAACATGTAACACAACTATAAGACGCCCCTTAGGATAAATATTATTAATAAAACACCATTCAGCTCTAGTTGTGTTTGTTTGTTTGTTTGTTTATTTGTTTGTTTAAGTTTTAGGAATTGATTATGTAATGCTCTTAAGGGTTGGCTTTGACAAGTGAACATATAATCATGTGTAATATTAGTGCAGACAAAACAGTAACCTGTAATTAACTTCTCTCAGAATGATTAGATATAATATGATATACAGTTAGAAAAGCATAACTATGGAAAGCTCGATAATTGGTCTACAGGCTGTTGTCTTATTTCTTGTGTGGCCTCACTAAAGTCTACTTGGTCTGATCTTACAGCGCATAAATCCAACAGGCTCCTTAAATAGTATGAATCAAATTCCCTGCAGTAACTCAACAAACAACGTTTATATAAAAGAAAGAAAGCCTTCGGTGACCAGACAAAAACCCAAAAGATAATGGGCGATGATGTGAAAACTCAAATTACACCGCTGCGTCTGGCAGCCAGACAGTAGCCTATTGTTGATCATTTGTTCTCTTAGTTATTACAAAATGTGTCAGATCACAGATAGGCCTCTTTGTGAGCGTCGGACCCCACAGTGGCGTGCGCTTTGCTTGCTGCCTGCGTGTACACAATCTGCTCTTTTCCTCCGACGATTAATCTAAATAAATCCCTGTAAATCCCTCTCCTCGCCCTCCCTTTCTGTGTTTCTGCATGTGTCCTTCAAAAAATCGCAACACGGGGTGGGGTGAAAAAGGCTCAGCCAACACGCCTTTTTTGTCGGCTCTCTTGCTGCACATCAACACTCTCATTTCTAACCTCACATGACACCCTGATTCCATCCCCAGATCCCCCTTGCACGGTTAACACCCTACATTGTTGTGGCCTCAGTGAAACAATGGAGGTGGGACAGAGGGCGGAAGGATGTGGCTGAATGCCTCAGCATAAACCCATGGAGAAAAAAAAGACCTGCAGTCACACTTTCCGCCAGTGTTTTTTGAAAAGAAACAAGTAAAACCAGGAGCTACTCATGAACTCCACTATGGACATATCTAGTGTTTGAGCATGAGATCATTCTAACGAACAGGAAAAAAACAAAGGAAATGTGTTTACACAGGCCTTTCCTATCAATTTCCGTTATAAATGTACAAGTGGTTTTGGTTTCACAGTGCGTAAAGGGTAAAAAAAATACAAATAAAAATGTGGTTTTGAATCCAAATGGGGGCGCACACGTTCCTCACTGAGGGAACGCATGGAGAGAAGAGAAGCTCTCCCATTTCAAATCTTGTTTTTAAGAATGTAGTTAGAGTCCGATCAGATGCACCACAGAGCTTTGGATTATTAAATGTTCCCATTTACGTCTGCAAAACAGGCCCAAATTACGCCATGTAGAATTGCCACACTGGAAACATCAGAGGAAACCACAAACATTTCTGATTACTAGCTTATCTAAGGAAATTTGTCAAATTGGAAATCCTCACAAAACAGTAAAACATCCTTAAAATTTCTTTTAAAATAAAAGCATTGTTGCTGAGGATCACGGTTTCATTAAAACGCAACCAAAAGTAAAAAAAGGACCAAAAGTTTAAAAAAAAAGCATAACACGTTTGAGATCTATAATGTAGTTCAGCAATGCTCTCAAAGCAACATTTGCGACACAAATCTCATTAAAAACAAGACTCTGGAGCTTTATTTTGAAGGTTCCTGAGACTGCTCGCCGTCGGAGCGCCAGCTTTACGCGCAGCTCGCTGCTTATCGGAGTCACAGCCGTGAAAGTGGCGGAGGCGGACATTGTTGTGGTAACAGTCCATCTCAGGAGGATGAGCACAGATGATGATGTACATGTTCTGAGCGGTGAGATTTGTGTGTTATTTATTTAGTTGTTTGTTTTCTTTTTAAAATCTAAGCAATGAATAGCTTTTGAAGAAAAAGCTAATGCGCCGTGCGGACTCCAGCAGCCACCGGAGTTCATTCAGCCGAGGCGAGACAAGCACAGCCTGATGAGACGATGCCAGCGGCGTAGAAATCACAACATCTGTAGGGTGTGCTGGGCTAAGCCTCCGTGGACTCACCGGGCCTTTGTACAGAAAAGCCCACGGAGCGGCTGTTGCCTTCTAAAAAAAAACTGCGCGAGAAGGAGAAATAAGGGCTGTTGTGCTCCTGGAGGCCTTTGGAGGACGCAGCCTGCTGCTGAGAGGATGACAGATTGACATTAATAGGGGCTTGCGGTGCGTTTTTCACACACGACCTCATTAAGGCGTTATCCACGGAGAAGAGCACAAAAAAAGGACTGAAGTCACAGCCTTGAAGATAGAGACAATCTAAATAAAGACATCACATGTTTCTGCCTTGATTTTACCTCCGGTGCTGTGGTGATCAAATACATGACATCTGGATTGCAGTTGATGCATGTGTTGAGCATTAAATATAGCCACATCTCAGCGCTTTTAATAGATTCTCAGGTACCCATAGGTGTCGTTTGTTTTTTTTTAAACTGAAAAATGGGTAGCGAAGGTGAGATAATAAACAGAGAACTGTCAAAGATGTCTGACGAAGACTTGCTGGCGTGCTCCAAAGAGGAGCTGGTGAGCCGGTTGCGTAAAGAGGAGTCAGAGAAAATATCGGCTCTGATCCAGCGCGGTCGGCTTATCAAAGAGGTAAATAAACAACTGCAGGGACACCTCCTCGAAATCAGGGAACTGAAAGTCATCAATCAGCGCCTGCAGGAGGAGAACACGGAGCTGCGGGACTTGTGCTGCTTCTTGGACGACGACCGGCTTAAAGTGAAGAAGCTGGCCCGGGAATGGCAGCTGTTCGGGCATCACGCAGCCAAAGTGATGCGGGAGGACCTGGGCGGGTACTTGAAAAAGCTTGCCGACCTGGAGCGCATGCAGGACGGCTTGGTGAAGGAAAATCTGGACCTGAAGGAGCTGTGCCTGGTCCTAGAAGAGGAGTGTGTCAGCAGAAGTGACTCCAGTCCAGGAGGGTCCACAGAGCTAAATCTGCCCTGCATGGTGGCCCGGGACCTGGGAGATGGGAGCTCAAGCACAGGCAGCGTGGGAAGCCCAGATCAGCTTCACCTGGTGTGCTCACCTGATGACTGATCGCAGGGTTTTTGTCAGCAGGTGAAGACTGAAGGGAATGTGATGGAAAGTATGGAGACACAGGTGCTCTGTCAAATAGTACAAATTAATCGGGGGAGGGGGGCAATTAGGGCTTTCTGAATGCTGCAAAGATTTGTGTGCCACTAGACTCAAGACTCTTTCCATGTTTCAGGACTTTACAAAGACATTTAATAGATGTTTGCCAGATGATAATGTGTCTAAATTTTACAGTGTTTTTCTAATGATTCTCCTGAAAATTCTCCTTTTTCAGTGGTCTGTTGTTGAAAAAAAAAATGGGACCAAAAAAAAAGTGGGTCACATATAAATTTATCTCATGCACTGGATTAGCCTACACTGGTAGAAGCCTTTTTCTCAATTGCACTGGACAGCATTACCTTGGATCTTGAAAACACAGATCTAAAGATTCATTTCAATCCAGTTTCGAGCCATATTTAGTCCTCTCAATTCCAATAGCACTGAAACAAAGGAAACTATTTGATAATTGCTTTTTGCTAATGATGTGTAATATTTTATGCACTCTCTTCCTCAGGACAGGATTGGAGTGCCATGTGTGCATGATGATTGTCACCATTTGTAACAAAGCCTGTGAAGCAGCCTGATGTGAAGGTTTACTGCAGGGTGGGGTTGCTGAGCTTAACGTAACATGTGCATACCTACACACTCACTTTGAATCAGGCATGATAGATGTTGTTGGACCTCACACAGAGCTGAACTGAAGAAGTTCTCTCACTATTTTTAAAGATTCAACTGGAAAACTCTTTGTATCAAACTGGAAGGTCTACGAGTTTTGTTTGATTTTTATTCTGTTCAAGCCAAGCTGTTAAAATTCTTCTTTTCTTTTTTTTTTAAAATGAGGTTGTTGCTGAATTATCATAAGATTTGTTAGCTTCCTCTTCTGTAACTCATGCTTTGTATTTAATCTGTAACATTAGGAGCAATCTTAACTTCAACCCTCTTCTTTTATCTTGATTTGTCTGTATTAACTAGCTTTACTAACCAGTTTCGGTTTAAACCATAGCACCTGGATTAGAAGAGGTTTATTTTGTTGTTAGCTGTTTATTGGTGGGCTATGCTCGTAGTGCACTGAAGAGCTTTAAATACAGTGGCTATGACACTCGGGGCTGTTTTGACCTTTCTTTGTGTGTTTGCCTTTGCAGAAAACATGCATTTAACATGACACACAACAAATTGATTTCTGCATTTGTTCTGACCTTTGTGTCTGAACTAACTGCGCTTGATAGATGCTGCCTTCATGTCACACAGACCGACTTTATGGATATTCATCAGTTTTATTTTTGGATCCCTGTTTGCACAGTCTGGAGAGCTGATGGGGGTAGTGGTGGGGTGATGCTTTTACCCACTTAGTGATTCACAGACATCCTTTGACAGCAGCGT
This sequence comes from Bujurquina vittata, assembly GCA_015106715.1. Taxonomy (NCBI): domain Eukaryota; kingdom Metazoa; phylum Chordata; class Actinopteri; order Cichliformes; family Cichlidae; genus Bujurquina; species Bujurquina vittata. The sequence goes on from VUQK01016125.1 coordinate 16,724, forward strand.
ACATACAGATTTCCCCCCCCTCGTGCTCTCCAGCTCTCAATCTGACTCTTGTTCCATCTCTGCCTCTCTCACTCCATTTTAGCAATCCAATGTTCTCTGAGCCGTGTATGTATTAGCAAGAGATTCACTTCATTTTGGGGAAATGGAGCAACAGAGGCCGCGGTGTTCACAGTGGAGGGTCAGAGAGCGGCCATCAGAGTTTGCCTGCATATGCTGCAGTCATCAAACTCTTTCACTGGCTGCCAGTAATGATTATTTCAATACTGATTACTCTGTCAGGCATTTTCTCAATTAACTGATGAAGTATGGCCATAATACCCAGAGTCAAAGGGTAATTTCTTCAAAGTATCTGATTTTTTTGTGACCAATAGTCCAAAGATAGTAACATAGTAACAAAAAAAGATAGTAACAGATAGTAACAAAGAAAAAACTTTTTTTTTGCCAGCCTTAAATCAAAACTTCAGGTTATTCCCTCACAATTTTGACTTTTTTTCTCAATTCTGAATCATTTTCTAATACGTTTGACTGAAATTTTGACTGATGGATGGCAAAATCTTTCAGCGGTAGAAGCAAGCTCCCTTATACATGAAAATAATAGACTCTTTGGCCTAAAGACAAGTGCCATCATTTTCTGTGTAACCTCAGTCTAAGTAAAACTGTCTACAAAAGCTGTCTCCACCACTGCTGCAGCCAGTGAATATTCAGCATTATTGCTTGATTAAAAGTAAATTACAAGCAGATTAAAGTCTGACTTCTTAGTTTACATTTTTAAATTCTTCTTTACACTCTTCAAATGATCATGACAGTTACATCAGACTGATCTGCTGTTTTTTGGATGAGTTTCAGTCGAGTCACATCCTGCTTTTTTTGATTTGCACCAGTAATTGTACACCATCACTGTTTCCACACAACTTTGTTCTTTATTGTCTGTTTCAAAAACAAGAGACAAAAGTAAGGCACTGCCCACCCAAACAGGTCACTTTTAAGGGAAAAAATATATATAAACAGTACCAAAAATATATTATATTCTCCATAATAAATAGGTGATTGATTCATCTATAATAACACCTATGGCCCAGCCTTAGTGGTCAGTAATTTGTAAATAGACAAAATTAGGGTTCTAAAAGGGTCCATATCAAAATATGGACCTGTAAGTTAAAGCACCCGATTTCCCTTTTTGAGGACTTTTACAATATACTCTAACAATGTAGCAAGTTATTAAAGGAAATATAATGTATTATCTCTATTGATGTATGATGTTATCACAGTTCTCTCTACAAAGTTTGTATAATTCATTAGAGATTATATTCTGCATGCAGCTATTTCAAAATAAATCTCACTCTATTTTATAACTGAAAATTAGAAATATAAAGATTTTACATTCATATAAAAACTATAGAGTGTAACATTCATATTCTAATAATGCCAAAGATTTGCATATTATCCAAGAAAGGCATCAACTTTCTCAACACATCAAGCAGAAGCACATTGCTTGTTTTGAAATGATAACGACCATCACTTTCACTTCCATCACATTTGCTTGACTTCCTTTGTCATGCACTCTGCACTGACTGACTGCACTGAAATCAACATTAGTGTATTGCCAGGAAGGCAGGGCTGTCGATCACAGTGTGAGGATGGTTGGTGAGTGCAGGGAGTGATCCGATTGGTCGCCACTGCTGCTGCTGCGGCGATGAGCTATCCCGCAGTGCTGTGGGGCCTGAGACTGCTGGACACTTCCCTGATGTGATGTAACATGGGATGTGCTGGAGGCGCTGGTGTCTAAAGAGGCACTGGGATAGGTGAAAACCATGCCAGCTGTGAAGGGCATTATAGAGGGCGTGGAGAGAACTGGGGTGTGAAGTGACTCTGATTCAGTGGCAACAGCAGAGGCGGTTGATGTTATGGGCTTTGTGGGGATAGTTATCTTTGGTTTGGGCTTCTCCATCTTTGTTGGCTGTTTGGTTGAGGGTCCAGGACTGCAGGAATCTTCTTGCTCCAGTTTGATGGCTCCCAGAGAGGAAATTGCTACACCTGGGTCAGAATCCGAATCAGAGTCCTCTATTTTGCAAATGGGCCGGTGAGCTTCCAAGACCAGTTCAAGTTTCTCTTTCTGCTTTTGTAGTTCAGCTATTTCCTTCTGCAAGCGGGACTTTTCATCCTCCAGCTGGTCTGTCTCCTACAGCAGAAGAAAGGCAAAGTTTGATTCATTCATACCTGACTGTGACCAACACCTTGGATTTGGAGCACTAATATTATATTTATGGTCACTCACATTTTGTAGGGAGTCTGTCAGCTCCCGTCTCCGATTGCGACACTTTGCTGCTGCCAGTTTATTCCTCTCCCTTCTTACTCTGCGCCTTTCCATTTCTTCCTGTGATAACTGAAGAGGAGGAGAAAAAAAATTAATACAAAACACAAAGGCGGGTTAACCTGACACCAAACAGCGGCAGAATCAAGCTCCTGAACTGGATTAATCTGACTTGTTTTAGGCAAACAGATCATTTCAAAATATCAAATGTACAGTGAAAATACACCGCAGGCAGCATGACACAGGTGAAATACTCCCACCATGTGTGCACACTGAGTCATCACAGTCACAGCAGCTGAACGGCTGAAAACCCTCTGAGCTTTTGTGCCTTTGTAACACCAGAACTCTGACTTCATCCAGCACCCTACTGAATAATTGCAGTTGATCCAACATTTCCCGCCCTTTTAGAGTGATGATTCACGCTCAGACCCCTATGGTGACTCAGGTGTGAGTCACAGAACATGACTTGCCCCAGTGAGTCACATGACAGTCCACTTCCTGTTCAATGAAATTACAACTCTATGATGAGGATGTGTGCCAATGTGTGCCTGATGAAATGTACAAAATGATACTGCGTAAATGATGTAAATCAAAGATAAAGTTACTTTGAATTGTGTCACATTCCTATTCTAAGAAAAAGCAGAAAATCACATGATTTTACTATGTCAACAACTCAGTAAAAAAAAAGGGTACACCAATATTTGTTTGACTCTAGAGAGGATATCTAAGCTGAGAAATTATTAAAATAATTTATCTTTACTTTTTTCTTTTTTTCCTATTTCTGCATACATCTAGAGTAACTTGCACAATTATGTAATAGATAATCACAGGATATTACGCATTTACACAAAAATGATTGAGCCACTCTCCACACCTTAGCATCCACATTCCCTCCCAGGAGAATACAACTCCCAAGAAGGTTCCTTTGCCATTCTCTCAGTGGAAACACAACAAACCCACAATCTTTTGAGAGCTACTTGCTTACATGTTCATCATTCCTGCGCCTTGTTGAAGACGGACTGTTTGCAGAAGCTCTAATGACCCCTGGTCTGATAAGGTGAGACTGGGAAGGTGGCAGACCCAGCGGCCGCACCCCTGCGTGGATTGGGTAAGGAGGTACTGGTGATCGAGAAGGGCCAGGTGGATGCATGATCGAGGGCTGGACCAGCCATTGGAGGTCCTGGTTGCTTGTGATGGCATTCAGACTGGGGATAAACTGACTGGTTCCTGCCATTGTAAACTTCTAGGGAAAAGAAGAAAAACAAGGTTAAATGTAAATATTTTATATAATGAAATATTCAAGATTAGTAACAAATGCAGGGTAATCAGCATAAACTATAACAAATGATTAAGGTCATTTAATTGTTGTTCATTATTTTTATAGTGAAACAAAATTAGAATATTTACAGTTTTAAATGTATATTATTTAATATACATTAAATAATATACATTTAAAACTGTAAAACTGTAGCTTGAAAAATTCACAATTTTAAAAACAGTAACAGTGTTATTCTCATATGACCCCTAACCTTTTCCCCAGTTCAGTCAGTGCCAGCACACCTACCTGCTCCTGTTGTGTGGCTGAAGTGCTGCTGCTTCCCAGGGACGCAGGGTTTGTCCCAGAGCTGCCTGTGTACGGCGGGTTGCCTCTTTCTTGATTCCCAAAGTTTCGATACATTCTGGCGTTTTTCAGTGAAAAGAAACTTGAATCCAGATGCGGCTAGTCTTCAGTTCTCATGAAACTAAGTGGTTGAGCCTTATGTGTCAATTCAAAAGCGGGGCAAGCCCACCGTATTGCGTTGTCGGTAGAGTCCAAAGAAGTCTTCAAGGGGGAGCGAAGAAAGAAATATCTCCTTGCTTTTTCCTCCAATCGTCCAAAAACCTTCGAAAACAACTTACAGCGCTCGCAGTAGTCCTTAGTCATACATCCAGGATCGGAAGTCTGGGAATGATTGTGAGGTTGTAAACTCTTAAAGCGGTACTTTGTGCGCACCACGCCCCTCTGTACTTACGGGAAATAGTGTTGTCTGGAACCTCTCACGAAATGCTCCACGTGTGGTGACGTCATTTACCATATTTGGTGAGAGTTTCCTCTAGAGAGTTGTACAGGGATTCCTCTCAGGCAGCCCACACCTCATGCCCTGGAACTGGTGGTGAAGTGATTTCTCTTATCTGAAGCAGGGTTTAAAGGAATGGTACACTTAACAACTCAAAGTCACAGTGTAAACAAAGAGTAACAGTGCTGTTACACTGTGGTGAAATTTGAACATGTTATCTGTACAAGGGTAACAAGTTAGGATAAGGGTTAAGAGTTTCAAAAAGTGTAGAGTTCTTCACACTTAAAAAAACAACTTATGAAACTACAAAATAAAAAAAAATTCTTTTGTCTCTATTGCGGCGCACTTCTAATTCCAGTGATTAGGTGAAGTTTAAGACATTCCTGTTTAGTAAATAGCATCATAACTGTGGCTAAATGATCTGCTAGATTTCCCTTATCCTCATTAGAGATAAGGTGAGGAGCACTGTCATCCAGAAGAGGCACCTCCATAACAAAAGGAGTTGGTTCAGGTGGTTCTTGTATACCTCCTATGTCAGGTGTTTTTTGGGGATGGATGGTTTGATGGATGGATGGATGGATGGATGGATTAAATGTTTACAACTCAGTAAAATTAGACTAAAATTAGTGGCAGAGTGCATAAATAAGTGAAGTCACTGGGTTTAAAATCCTCACTGTAAAACAGCCGCCAGAATAAAATGAAAATAAAACGGTTTTATCATTAAACTCAATGTAAACTAATATATGTATTTTATTTCTTCTGAAATGAAGAATGAAATGTGGCACTTTTTTGGTTGAGGTGTTTTGGGTTTTATATATTATGTTCTGCTCTATTTCCACTAATACAATCTCAGTTGTTACATGCCATGGGGCTTCAAAAAACACATTTTTCACTTCAAGTTATCTTTGGAGATAAAGCAGATAATTTTTTTAAAAATTAAACACATTTGAACATAATGTAAGCATATTCATTTTAACTACAGTTTAAGAAAATTACCTTGAAATACCCAAACAAGAAATCACGGACCCCAAAAACCTTTACAAAATAAGAATAAATTCTACCACTGACACCTTAATGTCACACAGCTGTAAGCTATAAATTCTCTGACAATGAGTGAAACACATTTAAGGCTTTTTTTCTGTATTTTATATTTGAATCTGTATATCCTACAGGGTAAATTTTTTGCACGTGCCTCATTGTGTTGAACGATTTTTGGCAGCTACTCTCACTTTTCTAACCACATCAATGTGCACGCATGCTTGTGGAGATGAGTCAGTCAAACGGCAAAAAGCTGCTCACTTACTTCACCACACATTTCAAAGTCTGTTTTTCACTCGCAAGCACAATATATTAGTTAGTAAAGATTCGAAAAATGCACAGTGTCGATCTGGTAAGCTTAGTATGCCATTGCAGCTGCTGACTTTGCAGTCCCAGAGGACAGTGTTCCCGGCTGCTGACTGTTGCATCAGTGTCTCATGTTACTTCTGATTCTTGCCATGGGGATAAGGATAAGGACTGTCAGTATTTTTCAAGGTTAACTGGAAAGACAGACAGCTGTCTACTTTAAAAAGTGTGTTTTAAAAAGAATGTGTGTTTGTGTGTGCATGCGTGTGTGTGTGTGTGTGTGAGAGAGAGAGAGAGTGAGAGAGACTGAGAGAGCCATTGAAAGTTGTACATTGAACTGTGGACTCAAGTTTCATCATATCAACAGAGTGTGTGAACAAAAGTTGAAACTGCCGGGAGCAAGACATTGTACAGTGCTCAGTGGCACATTTCATTGATCCTGTGTCAGATATCAACAATACCCTGTAATAATAAGGACGCACGTCACTGTTTATACTGTCATATGGCACAGTAGGGTAAAGGTGAGCGTCGCATGACTAAAGCGTCAGGAATTCAGTGATAACACACCTGCAGTCGTTCTGCCGGAACATGTCACAACATGTTTGTCACCACTTACCTCCTCCATTACACCTTCTTTCATCAATTAGATGCTTTTCCTTTTGTTTTACCAAGAAAATTCTGGTCAACATTTTCCTAAATGAATATTCGTTAAACAAACGGAATTTGTTTTTGAATGTAAATTGTAAATTTTAATGTAAATTTCTTCTGAGTGTGAGTGAACGCTGTTAGTTTCTGTTTTACTCAACTTTTTCCCTCTAAAAGTTAACATTTGCAGGGGCAAGGGGGGAGAAAGGAAGTTTAGATTCCATTTCAATTTACTCATCCTGAAAAAAAAACCCTGTCCACACCCACCCACACACCCACACAGATCCCACATACGTGCTTCACGGAGCATAGCACAACTATCATGCCACAAAGACTTTAATTTATTTGATTTAGTGGGTGTTGCATTTCACACCTATTTAATTTATAATCATGCATCATGAAGCAGATTATCTTAGGGTGATTGTACTGTGCTGTGTTAAATAGGAATGTACCAAGACAGCACTAACTGCCCCAGTCACTGACATACTGTCTCACGTCTCAAATAACACTGTAATTGGATACAAATTAAATATTAAATATTACACAAAAGCAAATTTCTTGTTGTGCAAATAGTTGGAATTTTTGTGTGTTACAAGACTGTAATTTTATATTTAAAGTACAGAACTACCAAGTACTCAATACATTAATATAGAATCAACTATAAGCCTGAGGATTAACCTTATAATTGGTGACTGATAAGATGTATAAAATTGATGGATAAATAATAAATAGCACTAAATATTAAAAATACATTAAAGATCACAGGCAAACAAATGATATGTTGATAAAAATTGACGTTCACTTCAGGCTGGGGTTACCTTAAGTCAGAAGTGCCAGAATCAGCCTGCTAAGAAGTCAAATGGAAAACTGCAAGATAAGGAGAGCTTTGGGACTTTTCTGGAGGGGGTGGGGGGGGGGCATCCTTAAGAATAGATGAAGTAATAGATGAACCATTGAATGCCAGAAAAGTTCCTATTTTTTTAATAACAAATGAACCTTCAAGTAACCTAAATTTACAGCTGTGTTAAAGTGTAAGCCCAGGGAGCTGTGCTGATGGTTTTCTTTAATTAAATACAGCAGTAATGGGGAAAAACTTAGACTGTTAATTATCATTTTTTATGAATCAATAACTCATTAAAAATTTTTAATGATATAGCTTAAGCTTTTCATACTAAAAATAAGAGGAACAATTTGGAGGTGTATTTTTTTAAGGCTACTAGGTGATTGAGCAAACTAAAATTATCCATCCATAATGCTTCTCCTTTTCAGGGTCGCGGGGGGGCTGGAGCCTGTCCGAGCTGACATAGGGCGAGAGGCGGGGTACACCCTGGACAGGTCGCCAGTCTGTCGCAAGGCTAACACAGATAGACAGACAACCATTCGCACTCACATTCATGCTCTCATTCACACCTATGGGCAATTTAGATTGGCCAATTAACCTAACCCCAGTAAGTGCATGTCTTTGGACTGTGGGAGGAAACCGGAGTACCCGGAGGAAACCCACGCAGACACGGGGAGAACATGCAAACTCCACACAGTGAGAGAGAGGCCGGGCCAAGGTGGAATCGAACCCAGGCCTTCCAGATGGTATTCTAACTGTGAAGCAGCAGTGCTAACCACTGCACCACCGTGGTGCCCCAAACTAAAATTAGTCTCATATAGCCTAAACTAAACAAACTAAAATT
>VUQK01016128.1:3296-20455 GCA_015106715.1 Bujurquina vittata
TGGAGAGGATGTGAGGGTGTGCAGCAGCTCCCACAGATTGAGATTTTTGAAGTAACCAGATACACACCATTCACATTTGCGAGGTAATGCCTTCCACTGGGCCAATATAGCGCAGTCTCACTCTACCATTCAGATTGCTGAGCTCTAACATCTCTGTCATCTTGTGATTTCTTATTCTCCTGTCTGCAGGCCTGGGGAAATTAGTTGCACTCTCTGTATCTCTGTCAGGGAGCGTGAACTGTGTTTGAGCAGTCTGTGTGTGTGTGTGTGTGTGCGCGACAAGTGCAATGGGATACTGGGCCACCCATAGGCCCCAGGTAAATTACACCCTCTCACTGTGTGCATGTGTGCTTACACATGTGTGTATGTGCTCCTTGGGGCCACCCATAGTCCTAGGTAAATTACACACTTGAGTTTCACCATATGTTTCCAGTGAAATGACAAAACTCTGCTCCTCTCTGACTGTCCCATGGGGCGGACATGAGTTCCTGCTGCCATCACTCTCTTTGTTACACACACACACACGCAAATACACAGACAACCTGACAGTGCGACAGCTGTTAGGAAACATTACATTGCAAGCAGCTGATAGCTGAAGTTGAACAGGCACATATCAAAGTCTTTTTAATAGCGTGGTCCTGTGTGGAGTGGGTTTGGCAGTGCTACTGGGGTCAAGGGTTCACTTCCAGTTGGGGCCAAGTATCCCATCGCAGAAATGTTCCATCAAATGGAACATGCTCAACAGTATTTTCAGGATTATTCATGTAATGGTAGTAGAACAAGGATGACTGTACTGGGCAGGAGAAGAACATATTTCAGACATTTAAGTTTCCACTTTAGCCACTTTATTATCTATATCTGTTTGACTGCTACTTAAACAGATATCTAATCAGCCAATCCCATGGCAGCAGATCAGTGCATTTAAACATCTGGACATGGACAAGGTGGCCTGCTGAAGTTCAAACCAAGTATCATGATGGGTAAGAAACTGGGATTTAAGTGACTTTGAATGTGGCATGTTTGTTTGTGCTAGACAGGCTGGTCTGAGTATTTCAGAAACTGATGATCTACTAGAATTTTTCCACACAGTCTCTAAGGTGAAAATGCCTTGTTGATGCAAGAAGTCAGAGGAGAATGGCCAGACTGCTTCAAACTGATAGGAAGACAACAGTAACTGAAAAAAAGGTTCATTATAAACAAGGTACGCAGAAAAGCATCTCCGAATGCACAAGACGTTGAATCTTGAAGCAAATGTTCTTAAACAGCAGAAGACCACACTGGGTTCAGAAACTACAAAGGATGCAGTTCACAGAATATCACCAAAATTGGACAATACAAGATTGGAAAATCATTGCCTGGTCTGATCAGTTTTAATTTCTATTGCAACATTTGGATGGTAGGGTCAAAATTTAGCATAGACATCATGAAAGCAGGGATCCGTCCTGCCTTGTCTCAATGGTTCAGACAGGTGTTGTAATGGTGTGGGGGGATATTTTTTTGGTATCAACTAAGCATTGCTTACATGCCACAGCCTACCTGAGCATTGTTGCTGACCATGTCCATACCCATCTTCTGATGGCTGCTTCCAGCAGAGTAACTTGCCATCTTACAAAGCTCGAATCATCTCAAACTGGTTTCTTGAACATGACACTAACTGCATTGTATTCAAATGGCCTCCACAGTCACCACATCTCAATCAAGCAGAGCATCATTGGCATTTGGTCGATTGGGAGATTCAGTTAGATTAGAAAAATTATGCTATCAGGTCAACATGGACCAAAATCTTGGAGGAATGTTTCCAGCACCTTGTTGGCGGTTCTAGATGCAGAAAGGGTCCAACCTGATACTAGCAAGGTGTACCTAATAAAGAGGTCAGCGAGTGTATAACGTGTTAATCTGTGCCAGATTTTAAACCAAAATAAACTGGCCTGCTGCTAAAAATACTCAGCTGAAAACCAAATGGATATTTTTCTGCAGATATAAATATTTACACAATCAGCTAATACGATACATTACATTACTATTTAGATTGCATCTAAGAATAGCTACAGCGTTTATATATTTGAGTTTGTGTTTAAGCTTTTCCAGAAAATAATGTGTGAAATATGTGAACACATCGAAAGATGTCTTCAAAAGGATCGTATTGTCTTGGAGCTGAAAGCTACTTGTGGCTTGGAGTTGTAATGAATAATGAGAGTCACAAGAAACACGCCATTGGTTCAGGCTGGGCCAGAACAGCTTCACACTACAGACTAAAGTCCCCCTCAGTCATATGACTAGAGGAACACTGTGTCCAGAACTGAGCTGGAAATAACACTTAAACCTTTTGTTTGAAGGCAGTCCCACTGAATATCAAATAATTGCACACTTTTTTATCAAAATAGTCACAAAGTGTGATAAGTAAGGAATATGATACAGCCGGTACAACTGTTATGCATTGATTCTGTGTCCTGGGGATATAAGCATAAAGATAAAAGGAATAACAATGTGTGCTTCAGACGCATTCATTCACAAACCTATTATGTATTGACATGCGATATTTCTGCCAACCTGAACAGCATTCCTGTCCGTGCATGCAGGTCGCAGCTGTCTGAGTTTGACCTTGATGGTTGTGTGTCTTATCCGGTTATATTTTGACCATTTTCTACTTTTAGGGTGTTCCTGTCAACATGACGTCCAAGGTAGGAGCACCCGAGGCTGTTTGGTGCATTCTTTACATTTTGTCAGTATTAGTGTTTTTCCAGCCAAAGCCAGCTTGTATTCACTTGTGGTTTATTGCAGAGGACATAATCCAGAATAATGTGCCTTATGTTGAGTTTTCTTCCTCTCAGGTCTGCCTGGTAATTGTTTTTAAAACAGTCATGAATGCTGACTCAAAGTTTGCTTCTGCTTTGACGCAAGGAAGAGTTACTGTGGCGGAAATATTAGCAGTTTGACTTCCTTCCCTCTGGGAGGCGCCCTTTGTCTTCATGCTACACCTGTATGTGGCTCTCTGTTCCCCTGCACAGCTGGTCTTCTTCTCTCCTGAGCTGTAATTGCAGCTCTGTCCTGGGAAAAAGAGGGAGGAAATCCGAGAGCTTTTGCCTTGCAACAATGACAATAAAAAAGAGGTGAGGAAAAGAGGAAGAAAGCATTTCAGTTGAGATAAAAGAGGGAGCGAGGCTTAGGGGGGGGGGAAGAATGGGAGGTTGAGGACTGCTGGCTCAGGAGTGCAGGGAGAGGTGGAGGTAGAGATGAAGGAAAATGGAGGTGGAGGAGGGATGGTGCTGGTGATGGTAGTAAAGTCTTGAGTTTATTAACCTCATTTAGTTGAGAGGAAGAGAGCGAGGGGAAGGGGAGAAATGGTGTGTTCATACTGTGAACGCAAGGCTGGCGTTTACTAATGAGGGCTGCAAATGTGCACGCGCGCGCACACACAGTCTTACTTTACTTAGCTCATTCCCTTGCTCATACCAAATTCACCTTGATCTAATGCCAAGTATGCAGGAAGAACACAGATTCACAGCACTAGGTAGCAATAGCTCCATCTGACTGCCTCAGCTCCATTTTTTTTTTCCGCTCATATCAAGCAGCAGCTGAAAAGCTGTTGATATAAATAGAGAGAAAGCTGCCGAGGCACATAATCACTGATTCCCAGACAAACCGCACTGCTTTAGATCATGACATTCTGGACCTTATAATTTCTCACGCATTACCAATGTATTATACATGCAACAGAGACTAAAAGAAACACACATTTATGGGAAGTGTAGACTCTTTCTTACTCCAGAATCACTCCAGAAGGCCACTCTTTTGTATGTGGAAGGGAACCAAAGGATTTTAGAACAAAACCCATGCCAGTTCTATGCTGCAAGGCCACGGGTCAAGAAGGTTAACAAACAAATAAGTGATTTATATAAGGTCTTGTGAGGTAACATGGCCAACTGTGTTTGCTAAGGTTAAAACTGAGTCAAGATAAAGATCCCCAACAGAAAATGTTTTTTTAAAAAAACCTTTTTTTTAAAAGGTAATTACATTGTTCTAATAGAATAACACAAACTGTATAAAAACATCAAATTGAAGTTAACATCTATCTGGATGTTCACAGATTTTGGACTAAAAAAAGGCCCACTTTGGGGGCAGGAGCACTTGTGCATACAATCCAGCCCTCGGCAGATTAATGCATAAAGAGCCTTCTAGTGTTAAATTTTGTACATACATCGTCCTGAACGTTGGAGCTCGAGCATGCAAATGTTTTGGGGGCATAAAGGATTTAGATATTCATATTTTGTGGTTAGTGGCCAGGGATGGAAAGGGATACAGATAGCATTATCCAATCAACGTATCAATCCAGTTCTTTTTTGTCGAGATGAGGTGCATGATTGGGAAACAGTAGCGGCTGCACTTGCGGTGCGCACATACACAGGGCATCAAATGCGTGGCACTCCTGGAAGTGAATCCCATATTGTGCAGTAAGATATTTCAGCATGTTTTTGGTGTTCCCACCTCACATTTCAGACATTGCAGCTAGCACTGTTATTATCTTTCTTTCTGAAGCAATGCTTTGGAACCCTTTGTCCTCTCAGCCATGGCTTCTATTTAATGGCAACACAAGACGTGCGTGCATGACATTGCTGATTTGCAGTGTGCATTGCCAGCACCCGCAGGCACTGATAAAGGAATTGATGAGCTCAGACACATAGGATTCAGATGCTTTGGGAAATGCGGAACCGGTTCTCAAGTGGCGCCGGTTTTTGATTTCCATCCCCATTAGTGACAGGATCACATATCTCAGCGTAATTTCTTTATATCAGCGATACTACTGATATCAACTAAAACAGTTGCTGTTTATGTCTGTTGGTGTTTCCAGATCAAACGGCTGTTTGAACACAGTTGTGCATTCAGTTTCAGACAAGACAGAGCCCACCCCATTCATCCATTATGAACGTCGAGCGCTAATGGACACAAAGAATGCACACTTAAGACGCTTGCTGAAGACGAATGGGTGAAGATGCACTCTGAACTATTGACAAATGGCGTGAAACATACACACACCATGGACACACACACTTAGAATTCACAGCAAAGATAGATAGCACAGAGAAGATGCTCCCTGAACTGAACTGTAGCTGACAAATGATCCGGCACCTCAGTGTATGTACTGACCCCCTGCTATGGCTGACGATGGGTGGGTTATTTTGTGATTTGACAAGGGGTTAAGAGACCATTTCTTCACCTTCATTCTTCTGCTGATTGTTAGAGCCAGAGATAAACTATCCACCCCTCTTTTTTTTGTGTGCTATTCATTTTCTTTAGGCGATGTCAGGTCACTTTTATTTATGCAGCGCCAAAATCACAAATTAGCATACATACACAATTTAGGTATGTAGAGGGGAAAAAACAATGTGCTTCAATAACTATGTGATTAAATCACACGATGAGTGGTTAAATAGAAAAAAGTACAATGTCAGCTCTGTGAGTGAAAGCTAAACACTCTTCGATCTGATACAGTAAGCCCTCTATCATCTGGATCTTTGAGCAGGTAAAGTATAAACTAATTAGCAAATATTTGACCCGATAACAAACATCTGAACTGGCAACCCCAAACCCATCAGTCGGGCACTCAAAGTTTGATCTTAAAGAGCTGTGACCGGCCATTCAAGGCAGCTTTGAACCGTTTGTCTGCGTGTCAATACACTGCCCATTCACCATGTTTCACACACACGCTATCATTAAACTTTTGACCCTGCCGCGTCTGTCACTCCTTGACAAAACTCTGTTCTTTGAGCTCTGTGACTACTGTTTGAGCAGCGGTCAGCTCTGTCACATTAACTTTACTTATCTTGTCATTATTGTTTGGTTGTCATTATCTGTCACACACCTAAGGGTGTAGGTTAGCTGTTGTACATTGTAAGTGCATGATGACGAACTACAGTGCTGTGTAAAAGTCTTGGGAAAGTCCTCATTCTTTATATTTTACTAGGAAAATGGGAAATGGAATGAGAAATGCATTATTTATCCCGTATTTGGGAAATTCTTTCTAATAATAAAATTAATTTTTTAACGATGTAATTAAATTTAATAAGCAGGCTTTTTTGTCATTTCTTTAAGTAGTTTTCAGGAATAATTCTCCAGGTTCTTTGAATGGTATTCCCAGCTCTTCTTTGGATCTTGGCTGCCTTTTGTTCTCTTCTCCATCAAAGTAATCCCACACTGTTTCAATAATGTTGAGGTCTGGGCTCTGGGGAGGCCAGTCCATAATTGATGGTGTTCCATTGTGTGCTTTTCTATCTAGCTATACTTTTGCTGCTTTGGTTGTGTGTGCCTTATTGTCATGCTGACAAATGAAGCTGTTGCCAGTAAGATACTTTTCATTGCTTAGTGGCTCAAAATTTGACAGGAGCTCCAACCCATGACAGAGCCTCCACTGTGTTTTACAGCTAGCTGTACCTCTCTCCTGACCTCCTCCAGACCTGTTGACGACGATTTGAACCAAAAGTTTCACATTTGAATTCATCACTCCGTCAGACCTGTTGTCACAGACTTTCTGTCAAGTTCTTGTGTATTTTAGGCATACCTCAGGCTTTTCTTCCTGTTTCCCTTGCTTAAAAATGGCTTCTTGACAGCCGCCCTTCCAATGAGACCATTTCTGATGAGGCTCTGGCAAACAGTAGATGGATCAGCTGAAAGGACAGATGCATCTCTCAGGTCCTGTGGAAGGTTTGATGGCTATTTTCCTGTTTTGTAAGAACAACACTTTCAGAGAGTGCCCTATCGCTTCTTCTTTTGTCCTTCATTTGTCCAGTTTCCTCAGAAATTTTAAGGGCACACTGCACACCATGCGGAGATATGCCAAGTTTTTGGGTAACAGCTCACGAAAATATAATTTTATGCCTGTCAAACTGTGCTCTTTGGCATTTTGTTGTTGTTGATTCAACTAAAGAAATGAGAACAAATATTTTTCTCTTGTTTTGTGCAAGGTTACTAGTAACAAAGTACCTGAAGATAAAATTTTAAATATTATTTTCTAAAGTTTTGTTATGTGTAGGCACAACACTTGTTCATCCCTTGAGTTAGGTGCCCATTTTATGCTTCAGTGGTTCATAGGTCAGTGTTGAGTGGCTTAACAAACAAACAGAAACAACAATAACAACAACAAAAACATTCAAGGACAAGGACTGGAGTGAAAATGAATGAAAAAGCAGCCAGTGTCCAAAGACAAAAATTTGAAAGACCTTCAGAAAGATTAGAGAACTATTGCTAAAGACCACCTTTTTATCAAAATATAAGGAAATGAAGTGTGGCTCAAGATTTTTACACAATAATGTATCTGAGTAGCCATGTCAAAATTACGCACCATTAACCTGCAATATGTCAAAGTAACAAATTACTAAGATATGCTTCACAGCTCATTACCATGCAATAATATAAGACAATTTAGCTGTTTTATTGGTAATATTGCTTAACCATCAATGAAACAACCTGGCTTACATAATTGTAGGCAGTGAAATATCATATACTTTGAGACAGTCACACCTGTGGGGGGCTTGATGTTGTATGTTGGGTGTAGAATAGCTGTTTCCGTGGTTTTACTACAGCTTAGCCAGCTGATCACTCTGATAACAATATAGTATCCATTACTCGATGCTCAATCTAGCCACCCAGACAAATAACCTAGAGGTCACGGCCTCTCAGTCATTCAGCCACTATCCCAAGCCAACCGCTGGCCAACACCACTCAATAGCTCAGGTCCAGTTTCCTCATCTGTATCAACCCCCATCCCTCTGATCTCCACCACGGTCCCAATAGTAATGTCTGGATTGGAGGCTGTTGGCGCCTAACCAGCAGCAGATGTGGCTCCGCAGAGAACACCGGCCCTCATTAACTTCAATGGATTTCCTAATGCGACAGCTACCATATTTCATTTACCGCGCACACAGACCCCAGCGGACCTGACGGGGCCAACTGATACTTCCATTCTCCTGCATTGCAGAGTGGTAGTGAGGGTGGACTGGTTTGGGGGGGGGGGTACACTGAGAGGGAGGGGGTGAGGAGATGGGGAGTGCGGGGATGTCAGAAACCAGAGCAGAAGACATGACCCCTCTTACTGAGAGGAAATCAATTAATTCAAGCTTTTTACAGCGCTGTGCCCGAGAGAAGTGGCTGCAGGAAAACGTTGAAGTTAACAGTAAGAACTTGCAACACGGCATTAAATCAAAAAGAGAGGAAGGGATAAAATAAGAGTCGGAAGGCAGACGGAAAAGGATAGCGGAAGAGATAAAAAGAGAAAAACCTGGATGCTGAGGGAGGCTGATGCAGAGGGAGAGATGGAGTGGTCCTGGGTCTCATTGTTCCTGTACACGTCAGTGCACAGCTGGGGGAAAAGAGGGAAATGGGGTACAGATGTACTGTATCAAACACAGAGCCCTGAACTTCAGTAGATACATTATGATGTGCTCCCCTGCTGCACTCCTTTTCCAAACATCAAAACCTCCTACCTTTCTCACCCTTCTAGCTACTGCTCCTCCCTCCTCCTTCCAGCACACACACCTGATTGCCCCTTTTTAATACGCTAATATCCGCAGTCTGCCCCAAGTTTATTTTTTTTCTTTCTCTCTGGCAGTAGGCTGACTTTGCTCACTTTATTCTCCTTATTTAACGGACACAGCAGGAATCAGGCTTCGCCAGCAAGTTGTGGCCTCCTTTGAACTGCGTGTTTTAAAACCTACCTAAGCACGCATACAGATGTAAGCTGCAGCAATGTCCAGCCTTAATGACATGGGTATATTATCAGGCCCCAGACGACAGTTTATCACAGCTGTTCACACTTTCCCCCACCTCTACTTCCACATTCCTTTAATGCGCACATACAAATCATTATGAGAGAACATATGGAAGTAGAAGGGGAAGCATGGGAGGGTAGGAGAGCACTGTGCCCCCTGAATCGTCAGGATTTACCCTCTTTCGGGATTGCAGGGGAGCAGGGTGGACTAATGCGGAACAGGGGTATCAGTAGAGGCACTGAAAATGGGAATGGCCATGACCCTCTTCTCCTTTAACTAAAGAGCAAGACAGAGAGAGAGAGAGAGCAAGCTTCCCCAAGGAGCAGAGAGAGCTGAGACGCTTGATAATTCCCGGTGCTTTCCCGGTGCCTATAGAGGAAGGGGCCCCCTCTGGATTTGTCAGTTGTGGCTGCAGCTGTCTCCGGGCAAAATGGACCACAGTGGACTTGACATTTGATCTCTCTTCTCTCTCTGTGCCTCTTTCTTGTCCCTTTATCTCTCGCTCTTGCACTAACTCTCTGCCTGTCTTGCGCCATCATTCCTTTAGCTGTCTTCACTTTCTGTCTGTCTCTCTCTTTCTTTCTTGCTCTCCCAAGAGTATGTCCGCAGTGAATTGAAAAAAAAATGCAAAAATGCACTTATTTATTGATTTATTTTAATCGCATCCTTGCCTTTTCATTCTGCAAACCCAGAAACAGAAGTTGATGAGGCAGAAATAAGGTTAGTATTTTGTGAAATTAAAAAAAAAACAATAACACATTTTAAAATTTTTTGCATTGATTTATGACAGCATAACATAAGAAGAATTTACAAATATGAGCATAAAATCTCAAGTTTGGCTTTATTTAACCTCAGAACAGGCAGGAAGGGGGGAAGAAGGAAAGCTTACCCTTTACCGAGCAGGCATATTGGTTAAGCTGAAATATGACTGATGGTGATAAGACCAGAATGCCGTTGATCGGTCTTATCAGCACTGTCTTCACAGCTGTTGCAGTTCTCACGAGCGTGACTACAGCTGACGTCATTATTTTGATCACTATCACCATGACCTGCGTCTGTTATCAAAGCTTCCTTAATATTCTCATTAGCAAGAAAATACTGCAATTAGGGTAGAATTTTAGAGGGAATAAGAAGGCAACAAATAATGCTAATACTTGTAACTTTACGTGTAAAATTATGTGTTTTGTGCACAAACGTTTATGCACAAAATATTATAATTGGATTTAAGTAACTTTAAAGATTTGCAAGGAAGTGAGATTTATTACAATGCCTTTTATATTGACTTTCAAACATAAAAAAGAACCAGAAATTACTATCTTGTGAATATTATTTTAAAAGAAAACACTGATTATATACAAGCTCTAAAGGCAATTTTTCTGTTAAATCACAGTGAAGTATTTTTTAAAACTATGGCACCATATCAGTTTCCCCAATCCGACAACTTCCTTGCCTGGCATAGTTACGGTGAGTCTGCTGTATTCAACATTTAAACAATGACCCCGAAGATGAACGCTTGCCAGACGTCATAAATCGCTACAGGAGACTCGGCTATTGTGGCCCATTGCAAACTTTACATTGTTCTTGGTCACATAAACACTGGAAATTACATCATTCACAACAATAAAGTCTGATATAATATAAAATCTGATAAATCCATGACAACCATTATTGATCACATATAAACATGTAGTGTAGGTCGTTGCGTATACTTCTCACAAAATGGATCGGCATTTGTGATATCAAACTACAGTCTGCTTTCCTATGTAGTCTCATGAGAAACTCAAGTCCATTCATGATTCAGTAGCTTGTAGAATCTGACTTTATCAGTCTCTCGCATCATTGAGGAGGAAATTTGGCTCGCTCTCCTTTACAAGATTACTTATGTTAATTGATTTTTGTGGGCATTCTTTTATGCACAGTGCTCTTAAGGTCACAGTGTAATATTTGATGTCTAGACTTTGAGTGGACCATTGCAACACTCTCATTCTTCTCTTTGTCAGACATTCTGTTGTAGATTTGCTGCAATGCTTGGGATCATTGTTCTGTTGCATGAACCATTTTCAGCCATGCTTCAGACAGAAGGCCTCATGTTTGACGCTTGAGTTCATGGTTGACTCAATGACTTCACGGTGCCCAGGTCCTTGCAAAACAAGCCAAGATCATTACCCCTCCACCATCATGCTTGACAGATGGTTTAAGGTGTTTGCCGTAAAATGCTGTGTTTGGTTTTCACCAATTGTGGTGCTGTGCATTATGGCAAAACATCTCTACTTTGCACTTGTCTGAACATAGGTAATTGTGGTTTGTTATCTGGTAGGTTATGATGTTTTTAGTGAGAAGAGGCTTTCTCCTGGTAACCTTAGCAAACAAGTAATTGTACTGTCATAAACTTTGACATTTAGCATGCTAATTGATTGCTTTAAACTCTGAGGTTTTGTTTTGTTTTGTTTTGTTTTTACAGTTTCTTTGACCATTGCCCCATCCAACCTTGGTGTAAATTTGCTGGAATGTTCATTCCTGAAATGATTGTGGCATTGTGTTAACACATACCTGAATAATCAAGCAAACTGCAAAAATATCTGCTTTTACTGGAGTTTTTACACTTCCTGATGATCAGTTAATGAAGTGCATTTGATTAGCTGCACCGGGCTGCTACCTATTTCCTTAATTCCTCTGGAAGCTGTAAAGGTGTACTTATTTTTTCACAGAACTGCACAGTTCCCTGAGAAATTGGTTTTTTTTTTTACATGACTGCATATTCACAAACAGCAGTACACTACTGTACAGCATTTCCTGTATTTTTACAGTAATTTGTTGCAGTGAACACAAGAGGCAAATTAGCCGTATGAAACCTTTTGTGAGAGGCAGACTTGCTGTTTTATGTGAGAATTCTCCTTTGCTTTGAGTAAAATTTAACTGACATATTAGTGCCTGTACCTGAGAAAAGCATCCCAGCGCTCTTTCATTCTCAAGTAATTGACCCATTTTGTCCGTATAACACATCTGGCTCCCAGAGCCGCCCTGTAAGGCTCAGAGTCTCTATAAAGTGAAACACCATCCATAAAATCTCCATTAGAGCAGTGCTGCCTCGGGGTCAGCGCTCCACTGTAATGCCTTCACACGTGGGGTTAGAGGTTACTGCTGTTGACATTCCTTCCATGACTGTCTGATATCAGCGTGATTGATCAGCCAGAGAGAAGCTCTGGGAGGTACACACCCTCTCAGCTCCTGAACTTAAACATTTATGTTTAAATTCTGCGCCTTTCAGTTTGCCCGTCCTTGCCTCTTCTTCTCCGCCTGTGCATCTCGTTCTCCCGCTGTCACCTGGATGTCTGGTGGATCTCCAGTGAGGCTTTAGTGTCACACGGGGATTGACCTTGAAGACATCATACCAGAGCGTGTTTATCTGGCTTTCCTCTTAGCTAAACCAGATAAAAGAAGAGAGCTGTGATTGATCGCCCACTCTCTGCCCAAGCCTTCATAGGTTTTCTGTTAGCGGCTCCATGTGAATGTGAGCTACAGTAGAGGGCTGTGAGTTATTGCCTTGTCAAATTCCACACCTTCTGAGCGCTGTTGGCCTTGGAGGCACGATGAAGACTTCTACCTGTGAACAAGTATACCAGTGGTAAATTTCTTTATATTTTGATACATTTCAGGCTTTTACTGCTGCTTCGGACAGAAAAGGTGCAAGGGACGTGTTGGAATGATCACATGCACAATGTATTTTAACATCCTTCCCTGTCAAAACACGTTAACTGCATCTTATTGACAAATTGCAAGAGCAGATAAGAATCGCAGAGCCCAAAGCAGAGCTCTTGGCAAATACTTAACCAGTAGCTTGTCTGAGCTTGGGGGTGAGACGGCGTGGACCTGAGGTGTCTTCAGATATCTCTCAGCATCAAGGTGGACTTTTGTTTGAAAGCAGACATGAGAGAGAACAAAGTGTTTCTTTAATCTTTATGCAGGCTGTGTAAAATAAGGATACAATTACAGCTTTTATAGACACTTGTGATTTACAGTAAGAAGACAAATGAACAAAGCACACCCAGATTTCCCGTAGGCCAGTCAGTCATTAGAGCCCACTCACAGTCCAGCTTATCTTTCTTAATCAACTACACTAGCCCCACAAAATCACATGTAATTAGAGGTTCTCCATTTTTTTCCAATTCCTTTCGGTCTGCGCTCCATGAAGATAACCTTCCTTGCTGCTGCTGTCTCTGGTGTCTTTGAGTAAACAAATAAACAAACAAAGTTGGAAACAGACGGGCAGAAGCAGGGCGGGCTGGTCAGGGTTCAGTCACCAGGGCAACGGGATCCTGCCTGTTAGTTTTCCCCCTGGGAGGTGTGTGTGTGTGTGTGTGTGTGTTGCGGTGGGGTGACTTGTTGTTTATTACTATAATTTGTCTGAGTGGCTCTGGAGAGATTTCAGAGTTCTTTGAAGAGGGGCTGGATGACGCCTGGAGCGTGGCATGCTGTGTTCGGGATTTGGGCCCAGTGTTCAGTTTGTCTAATGCCTGGCCTGCCTACATCCAGCCACCACCCATTTTGTAATCTTCCGTCCCAATCCTTTACACTTCATCCCAAGCTCTTCTGGTTCTCAAGGGCCACACAAATGGAGAACCTTTATCTGAACTCAGTCGCAAATTGCACGGCTGACAACTGTTCTGCTGCTGGGGATCACTTTATCAGGTTATATTCTGAAACTCTGTTTAAAAAGAACTTTTAAAGGAACTTTAACATCAATCTGTAGGTGATAAAAATGTGCATCTTCTGTAGGGAACAAGTGATCATCACGGTATAACACAAAGTCAGTTACTGCAAACATCAGGAAGGTCAGTTTGTCCAGTGTGACCCGCAGTGTGACACTAGAAGCATAAGTGATTGCGAATCAGCTTCACCTGCTTTGGTGAAAGTGACGACAGGTGCACTAGACAGGCAACAACAAGACAACCCCCTGAAAAGGGACCACACCTCATCCCTCCTGCCTGTTTTTTTCTCTAGTTCTGCTTTCTGTTAGTGTCCTTCTCACTACTGGTAGCATACAGGTAGTCCACTTCCTCCAGGATGGCGCATCCACATGTGCTGTCACAAGAAGATTTGCTGTTCCTCCCAGCACAGTCTCAAACGTGTGGAGACGATACCAGAAGACAGGCTGTTTCACGAGGAGAGCCAGACAAAACCACAGAAGGGCATCAACCCAGCAGCAGGACCAGTATCTGCTCCAGAAAGAGCCCTAAAAACTTACCTACAGCTACTCATGTGCATGTTTCTGGCTAAACTGTCAGACACAGAGGTCATGGCAGTGGCATGCAGGCCTGACATCCTTTAGTGGGACATCTACTCAGAGACCAGCACCATGAAGTATGAATAACGTTCACCAGAAAACAGTAAAAAAAACTGCCACCCTATTATTTTACAGATGAGAGCTAGTTCACACTGTGCACAGATGAAAGAGTCGGGAGATGCTTTGGCCAATGTTGTGCCTTGCGCAACATCATCCAGCGTGACCAGTTTGGCAGCTGCTCACTGTAAACCTGGGATAGTTGCACAGACCTCCATGTGCCAGTCAACAGTACCTGCTGTTAGGGACAGAGTATCAAGTACACAGTACTGAGTTCCCCCGGTACAGGAAAATTCCCAGTCTTTTGTGGCCAGATGCAACTGGCTGGCACTCAAGTTTCCCAGACCCGATTCCAATGGAGAACCTCTGGGATGTGTTAGTGCATCTGATGTTCCCAAATAGTGCCACAGACTGTCTAGAAGCTCACTGATGCCTTAATCCAGGTATGGGTGGAGATGGGACACCAGCTGCTGTCCCATCAGGAGCATGCCCCGACGATGTCAGGAATGCATACAGGCACGTGGGAGCCATAAAAACTACTTGGTTATGATATGACACAAGCTGGATAAGCCTGTGAGTTCAATTTTTAATGCTGATTACTGATATTATTTTCACACACACACACATATATGTGTGTGTGTGTGTGTGTGTGTGTGTGTGTGTGGCTTATGGCTGTCTACATGCGTTAGTGTGTTTAAGTGTGATTGTGTTCCAAGATAGGAAGCTGTGTTGTGCAGCCCAAAGCCATCAGAGTGCATGGCGGACTGTCTGCTGTGTCCACTGTGGGTGGGGGTAGGGGGTAAGGGGTCACTTAGTCCCAGAGTAGGTTTAATTGGTGTCAAGCAGGCCACAGTGAAAAGCCATCAGAAACTAGGGAAGCTCAGTGAGACAGGAAACCTTTTTTACAAGGGGACTTCCTCCAACTGCATGACTCTGTCCCTTTCTGTCCTATTGTCTCTGCCTCTTAAAATCACTCAGCTTCCATCTGTTCTCTTCCTCTCCCACTCACTCTCACACTGGCTTCAAACATTCACTATTTACCACTCCTACTCCCACCCTTGATACTCACTCTCTCTTTCTCTCTCTGCGGTATTGTTTTTATGTCTGAAGGCTGTCCTTGGGTAACTGAGGATGTTTGTCTCTGGGGGAAACCGGTGACCACCAAGACAAACCAAGCCAGAGGGCCTACTGATGAGACGACTTCCTGACAGTCTGCTAGGCACACACATACTCAAACACACATACCATGAAGCTGATGCACAAGACGGTCTATTTTAAGTAATGAAATATAATGTTTTGTTTAAAAAAATTATCTAGTAGGTGCAATAGGAATGTTTTTTTTAAAGTACAGTACTGTGCAAAAATCTTGACCCACCCTTTACATCTTTACATTTTGCTTTTAGAAACATGTGCAAACATAAACAGAAGGCAAAAACAGTTTGAACAAGTCTAAGGAGGTTTAAAGTCAGTATTTGGGGCTCTGGGGGGGCCAATCCATGACTGATAGTGTTCCACTGTGTGTTTTTCTATCCAGGTATGTTTTGACTACATTGGCAGTGTGCTTGGGGTCATTGTCACACTAAAAAATGAAGCAGTGCCACTGGGATGCTTTCCAAATAGTATTGCGTGGCGGATTAAAATCTGATGGTACGTTTCTGTCTTCATAAATCCATAAATTCTCCATCACCACTGCCTGAAACGCAGCCCCAAACTATGACCGAGCCTCCACTGTTGTTTTACAGATGGCTGTAGACCCTGACAGTTGTACCTCTCTCCTTTTCTTCCTCCATACGCATTCCTGATGATTTTAACCAACCATTTCAAATTTGGATTCATCACTCCCTAAGACCTATCGCCACTGATTATCAGTCCATCTCTCGGCTCAAGGGTCAAATCTTGGCTAGATTTTTTTCTATTTCTTAAGGACATGATTTTCAGATCTGCTGTATTCAGTTTTTTAGGCCTGCCACTTCTTCATTTGTCCTCCACTTGTTCAGTTTCTTCAAATTCTTTGAGGACACACTGCACACTATGCCAAGATATGCTAAGATTAAAGCTAATAGCTCTCAGGGAATCACCGCATTGGTGCAAAAAACTGTTATGCCTGTCAAACTGTGTTATCTTTGGTAACAAAAGAAATGGGAACAAATGATGTGTTTTTGGTGATGGGCTGCTAGTAACAAATTGCCTAAAGATACAGTTTAAGTTGGTTGTTATGTGAAGACACAACACTGCTTCATTCCTTGAGCTAGATGTCTTTTTTATACTTGAATGATTCATATGTCAGTGATTCATAGTGTTCACAGCGTTAATGCTTAACAAACAAACCATTGCTCTTAAAAATAGTCAGGTGCAAGGATTGGACTGTTACATTTTTCCACTCCACCTTTCCCCCTGCAACACTTTTATTAAAAAAGTGGGTCAGGGTGTTTATTCTTTGGATGTCCCCAAGTAATAATCATAGAATGATTAGATAATGATGGGATTGTCAAGTGTCCTAAAAGGACATGACAGAGTCACAGTAAGTCAGCAGGCCCAATATCAGATCCATTAAACTGAAACTACGATAACTGTTATTATACCTGAAATTCAAATTAAACCACCATACTTGTTACTTTTATTTCTTTTGTGAAGAAATAAAGAAATCTCATTCAGCATTAATGGTTAAACGGCAGAGGTGGGAAGTAACGAAGTACAAATACTTCGTTACTTAAGTAACGAAGTATATTACTTAAGTAGATTTTTTAGGTATCTATCCTTTACTTAAGTATTTATTTTTCTGACTACTTTTTACTTTTACTCCCTACATTTTTACCCAAGTACTTACTTTCTTACTTTGAGTAGATTTCAGAGCCTGTACTTTTTTACTTTTACTTGAGTAAAGAAGTTAAACCAGTACTTTGACTTTTACCAAAGTAGTTTTTAACGCAAGTACTTGTACTTCTACTTAAGTACAGAATGTCAGTACTTTTGCCAGCTCTGTTAAACGGTCAAAAGTACTGACATTCTGTACTTAAGTAGAAGTACAAGTACTTGCGTTAAAAACAGAATGTCAG
>VUQK01016132.1:0-14299 GCA_015106715.1 Bujurquina vittata
GAGTATGTTTCATGACAGAAGAACATGCACACACACAAAATTACAACATGACTGGATGTATGTGTGTAAATGGATGAGTTGGTGTATATGGCTATGCATGGGTTTGTGCGCATGCACATAGCATGACTCTGTGTGTGTGTGTGTATGTGTGTATTTGTGTATATATGTGTATATATGCAAATATATCTTTCTTGTTTTTTGGGGGGGGGTTGTTGTTTTTTCTTTCTCTTTTTTTTCCTCTTTCTTCTCTCTTCTTTTTCCCCCGCCTGTCAGAACTGGCATAAATAAATAAAATAAAATAAAAAACTAACAGGAACAGCCTATAGACAACCTATAGAGCTCTTCCTGTAAAGTAAATATGTTTGGTCCAAGAGTGCGTTCAGATTATCATTCTGACTGCAAAACTGCCAGACATGACAGGCTAAAAAATAAAATAAAATAAAAAAATAAAAAGATCAATCTGCCAGTGTGTCTGCAATAATCCTGAAGGTCTACAAAAGCAACAATATTTCTAAAGTACAGTAAATGTGTAACAGTACAACCTTTAATCCCTCTCATAGGGGTCTCCGTGCTGCATTCCTGTGCAGAGCAAATAAGATTTGAGCCTGTTCCCCAGTAATAAACTCAATGATGATGCGAGGAAAGACTCAACAGTGGCAGGTTTATAACACACAGTCACAGCTCTTTGTCACATGACAAATGTTTGCCTGCACCAGCCAATAATCAAATTAACTGCACAGACAGCAAAACACCAAAAGGAAGGAGGGAAAAATCAGTCCAGAGGTTCAGTCTCTCTAAATATACCCACATGACTGACACAGCTGTGTCAGCAACAAAGAGACAGCCAACGAGACTGCCTGATCCCAGGTAGCAGACGACATGTCTAAACAAACTATGATTATATGTCCTCTTTCAGCTCTCCACAGACAGGATCTGGTGTTTTTAACTCCTCGTATCCTGTTCAGGGTCACTGGAGCCTATCCCAACTGGCATAGGGTGAGAGGCAGGGTACACCCTGTATAGGTTGCCAGCCTGTTGCAGGGCTAACACAGAGACACAGACAACCATTCACACCTATGGACAATTGAGAATGACCAATTAACCTAACCCCCAGTAACTGCATGTCTTTGGACTGTGGGAGGACATCAGAGTACCTGGAGAAAACCCACGCAGACACGGGGAGAACATGCAACCTCTACACAGAGAGGCCCGGGCCAAGGTGGAATTGAACCCAGACCTTAGATGTAGCTGTGAGGCAGCAGTGCTAACCACCACGCCACCGTGCTGCTGTAAATGTAGCAATCTTAAAAGTTTCACAAAATTTAGTTTCCACATCCATCTATTCATCAATCTATTTTCAACTAATCCATGTTCAGATATTCTTCTTGATAAACGACTCAACTAATGCAGGCAACTTTCTTGTGGTCTGATTGCACACTGACAATCCAAAATAATAACTAGATGGGTGACTAAATATGCATCCCCTGTTCAGCTGGGTTTATATTTGGTGATAGCAGACGTCAGTGCATATAATTCGTATTATTTACATCCTACTAATACTGTACCACCAATTACTTCCCCTTGATCATGGAAAGACTTCCACCTAAGAAACAACCACTAACTAACCATCATTTAGAGTGGTGATGAAATAACTCTGCCAGAAAGAAACATATCTGGTGGAACAGGCATGGTAATGTGATTTATTTTTGTTGCATAATTCATGACTGCTCCAGACACTCTAACCTCAGTCATTTTTTCTCTGAAAATTAAGGAAACCAGACCAAAGCAAGGAACAGGAAGCGCAGTTCTGAAAAAATACTTTCCTCTTCCTCCTCTGCATGTTTTCCTGTTCCATGGGCAATCCCTCTCTCTCACACACACACACACACACACATAAACACACAGTTTTGCTCTCTCTCTCTCTCTCTCCCACCCTATTCCCCTTTATCTTTTACTCTGTACCTATCTGTGTCCTTGCCGTGTCTCTTTCCCTGAATGTCGTTTTCACAGTTTGATTTAAGTGATTTCCCTCTACACTTAAACACGCTTTACTGAAGCTTTCCTTTTAGTTATGAACAGTATTTTTAAGTAAACTTCAAAATCTTTGTCAGAAAAAGGAAATTGGGGGGGGGGGTTCTACTTTTAACAAGCAGCTTTTGAAGTAAACTTTTTCATTTTCCCCTCTGAGCTGTTTTTTTCCCAGACATGGCACTCAGCCAGGAAGAATGAAAGATACTCATTAGCAGTTTTAATGCAATGCGCATGATATGCACAAGGAGCTCTATTCATACTGTGGCGCTACTATATATGAAATGAGAGATGGATGATTAACTTAGAACTGCACAGACGTGTACCTCAGTGGTTACAGCTAAAAGGGACACCAATAGCATTTTTCTCTTGTTATTTTTTTCTTTCTTTCTGAGCAAAAATCTCGGTCCATCTCCCTCCTGATTTTTTCCGTCTAAGCACACAGCACACGCACGCCTTCAGCAGACGACCCACTTTTGTGCTGCTCCCTCTGTCATCACTGTGTTTACCACGGGGGTCTGAAGCCCAGGCTCATATCCCAACTCACTGCTTTACGCTTTAAGATTCCAGCACACTGGGTGAACATGTAGAGATGGATCTTATGACGCTTTTTGGCGCCGTTATCGCCGTTTTGTTCCACCCTGGATGCGCTTCCAAGCTAAATGGTAAGAGTTTCTTCGGGAGAGGGAAAACTCCCTGTTTTAAAAAACTTTGCGAGGGTGTAATCGAATGCGTTTTATTTCCGAGGTACGCCATGACTTTGTTTTTTACCGAGAAAGCTTCGATGATGTTTGCATGCAGCTCTACACAAGAGCACAGCTTGCATTTGTGTTGCTCTTGTTGTTAGTGTTTAAGATAACGGGCTGAAACCCGAGCCGCTGGACAAAGCTGTCCACAGAGTGCGCAATTTAATGATAGACAGCAGTCAAAGTCACAGCACAGCAGCTGATGGCGGATGGGCTCATTTAGAGAGAGAAAGGCGCATGAATTAACACTTTAATACGCATATATATAGGACTAATAGGGTACAATAATATTACTAACTGGAGGCCTAAACAGCAGCGTTAGGATTAGTTTATTCTGAAAAGCTGAAGAGGCTATAGGGACAGTTGCAACTTTGTCTTTCTCTCGATCACTCAGGGACTGTTTGAGTTACTTCTAGACCAACCAAAGGTTTATATATTAAGCTTACTTAAATCTGTCTGCCGTGTGCCTCATCACCTTAACCAGGTTCGCCTTGAAACAAAGATATTTTAATCACAAGAAGTTTCCCAATTAAATAAAGGTTACATTAAAAAAACCATAAATAAATACCCATATGATTATACACTGACTGATCACTTTGTTAGGTACACCTGTTTAGCTACTCATCAAGCTAAATATCCCATCAGCCACTCACATGGCAGCAATTCAGTGCACTTAGGCATGTAGATATGTGTTTACAGAGAATGCTCTGAAAAAGGAAAAGGCCAGACTGCTTTGATTTGATAGGCAGCAACTCACAAGCTAGGTGTGCAGAAGAGCTCCCCCAAACGCACAACACGTCAAAGCTTGAAGCAGATGGGCTGCAGCAGCAGAAGACCACATCGAGTGTCACTCCTGTCAGCTAAGAAGATGAAATGAAGGCTGTAATTTGAATGGGGTTACCAAAGAGTCTTGATTCCTGCTGTGACATGTGGATGGTAGGGTCAGAATTTGGTGTGAGCAACATAAAATCATGGATTCTTGTATCAACAGTTCAGGCTACCGGTGGTGTGAGAGTGTGGGGATATTTTCTTGGCTCACTTTGGACCTCTTGTTGTTGTTGACCATGTCCATCCCTTCATGACCACAGTGTCACCGCAGTGACAAATCTCCAGCAACTGTGCGATGCCATCATATCAATATGAACCAAAATCACTGAGTGCCATGAAGAATTAAGGCAGTTCTGCCAGCGAAGTGTGTCTAATGAAGTGATGCGTTAGTGTATGTAGGATGTTGGACTCACCGTCTTGATTTGAATGGAAAAACTGATGCTGCAGATGACCCAGTCTCAAGGGACACTGGCACCGTGATGAAACATTAAATTTTACTAATTCATTTTCTTGTCTAAATAGGCATAACATTTCTGAAAATTTGGTTGGATTTACAATAATATTGTAACATTATTATTTGTACAGTAATAGTAATTACATAATTACTATTATTTAATCCTATTTATCATTTATCTATTTATTTATCTTGAGTTACCTTGCAGATCCTGTTGAAGACATTATCTGTATATTTCTTATTTTATTTAAGTTAGATTTATCGGATTTCATTTGGAGTGTCCCCTTTTTTTAAGTTTTGTTTTTAGTTTGACTTCAGTTAACTAAAAGGATTTAGTCTTTAGTTTTAGTAAACTACAACAACCTTGCACTGCAGCGAATGTGAACCACAAGTTTGTTGTGTTTCAGTTCTCCTTTGTTCATAGGAAAGGATATGCAAGTTTTGCCCTATACTGTAACACAACAGATTCAGTTGTTCAGTCGTGTAATTTGAAGTATTACTGTGAGAACTGCTTTGATATAGTTGGCTTGCTGTCTTCCATGGCAATGCATCATGCACCAGCTTGAACACTAAGTTTGATGTTGAACATTGCATGGGGAAGTGAGCAAAGCACTGATTTTAACTAAATCATACAAAGGATTGAGGCAGCAAGTTTTTTTTTTCAGTGAATGCAGTGGCTAATGTTGAAACTGCTGTTTAGCTAGTATGGGGAGGTGTCTTATTAAGCATTTTACGGGATGAGCGTCATCACCCTGTAGTGTTTTTGAGTGGTATAACAAGAACTGTTGCATCTGTCCCCACTCACTAATACGTCCAATATTTGGGCAAACTCAGCTAACATAGCTGTATTTTTTTTATATATGAAAAAAGAGAAAAAAAACTATATTTACTGGCATGGGACTAATGTAGAAAAAAGAAAACTTTTTAAGGTATAAATATCAGTACCATCTGGTTGACTCTGCCCACATTGCAGTGGAAAGAATTTGGCAATGCAAGCCAAACATTCTGGTTTCTATTTTTTCCATGACACTGTAGGTTGCTAAAAAATCTTCCTGCCACATGGATACCACAGGAAGAGTTCAGAAAACAAAAACCCTGCATTTATCATCTTGTTTTCCCCTCAATGCTCCCGTTGGTATCCAGGCCAAAGAATATGTCGGAGCGGGACACAGCGCCCATGTTATAAGGCGTCCTACATCCATGACAGCAGGCGAAGGCTGACCTTTGAGGATGCCAGACAGGCCTGCAGGTTGGACGGAGGCGAGCTGCTGAGCATTGAGACGGAAAGCGAGCAGCGACTGATAGAGAGGTACATACAAAAGCTAGGGGCAGGAGATGGCGACTTCTGGATCGGGCTCCGCCGCAACCCACAACATTACAGTGCCGGGACAACAAGCCCAGGCTGCCCCTCACAGTATTACTGGCTGGATGGAAGCCAGGCCAAGTTCAGGTTTGTCTCATTGTTTTAAAATGTTTTTCATGTGTATGTGTAAATGTTTCAGCTGCATCTGTGAAAGCATTATGAGTGGTCCCCTGAGACAGAGTGTACTGCAGAAAAAAACTGTATTCAATTGTGACTTTAAAAACATAAATATTGATTAGTTGATGTTTGTGCGGGAGCGAAGGAATGTCTAATGCCTTTTGCAAGAATTTGGGAATGAGATAGAAATAAATTAAAATCATCTGAACTTGTGCATCTTTTTTGTTGTAGGAACTGGCACTGGGATGAGCCATCGTGTGGTAAGGAAATGTGCGTGGTTTTGTATCACCAGCCCTCCTCAACAACAGAGGGTCGCTTCCTGTTCCAGTGGAATGATGACTACTGCAGCTCCAAGAACAACTTTGTCTGCAAATACCCAGAAGGTGGGCTTGTATCTGACAGACACTAGTGATGTACCTGGCTTAGCAGAGCTGGAAAATGCTGAAATTTGGAACTCTTGGTTTTTCTTTAATTCTTAAATCTACACAAAGCAGAGTTGTATCTTCTAGAGATCATTATTGCAGTGTATCCACTGCTGCCAAGACCTAGATAGATGGAGAGAGTTTTAATTCTCTTTTCCATCACATCTGATATTAAAATGCAGCTTCTCAAATATTTATTTTTCAGTGAACTGGTTACATGAGAAGGGAAAAAAAGGACTCACTTCTTTGTATAAAGCAAGTTTAAGCAGCCTCACTCGTGTAACGGTGTCTTTAAATAACTGTAATTTACTTCCATGTTTTACAGAAAAAGTACCAGTTTTTACTGAGGACAGGAACACTGCATATGCAGGTACAGCGCAGCACTCCTGCATCATTTTTTTTGCACTTTTGCTCCCATATTTACTTCCTTTGGTTTAAATGTTTCAATTTTTATAATCTGCAAGAAATGTCTGCAGGAAATATGCAGTTGGTTCCTGCAAATGTAGAGTGTCATTCTCTTATAAGGAAAGTTATTTTAAAACAAATGTCAAAATCTTCAGTTTAACAGAACAAGAATTAATGCTTAATTAAAATGTGCACAACATACTTGATCACATACAGTGTGCAGAAGAAATCATACTTCCTATACTGTCTAAATATCAAATAACTAACAAAGGTTTCACCCTACAGTAAGCAAATAAAAAGTTTATACTTAACACATCCCTTTTTATTTTTGATGGCACTCTCTATCCCAACTACTATGTGAGACATCAGCGCTGGATGCATTTCTGGAGAAATGTTCTGCAAAAAAAACTGAATTAAAAGGTGTTTGGCTAGATTCAGATCAGCCAGCAAAGTCACAGAGATTTCAATTCTTTCCTCTTTAGAAACTCTTGTGTGAATATGTGCTTATCGTACTAGAATAGTCCTTTTACTACAGGCATCAGGCGACTGTCAGCAATCTTGTCAGCCTGTGTTTTTGTGCTGCATCTATAAATGCTGCAGCAAGAGAGCTGACAGGGACTAGAGAGCAAGAGCATATTTCTCCCATATTGGCTTCTCTTCATTGGCTCCCTGATGAATCCATAATCAAATTTAAAATCCTTCTCTTCACATATAAGGTCTTGAATAATCAGGCCCCATCTTATCCTAAAGACCTCGTAGTACCTTGTTATCCCAACAGAGCACTTCACTCTCAGACTGCTGGCTTACCTGTGGTTCCTACAGTATTTAAAAGTAGAATGGGAGGCAGAGCCTTCAGTTTTCAGGCCCCTCTTCTGTGGAACCAGCTCCCAGTTTGGATTCAGGAGACAGAAACCCTCTCTATTTTAGGCTTAAAACTTTCCTTTGTGATAGAGCTCATACAGCACGTATGGCTAGATCAGGTTACACTGAACCCTCTCTTAATAACAGAGGTGGCAAAAGTACAGACATTCTGTACCTAAGTAGAAGTACAAATACTTGTGTTAAAAAATTGAAGTACTGATTCAACCTCTTTACTCAACTAAAAGTAAAAAACTACAGGCTTTGAACTGTACTCAAAGTAAGAAAGTAAAAGTAGCTCTTTGGGGGGCGTTTCTACCAGCTATTTTTGTAAAGCTAACTGAACCTGCCATATCAATATAATAACAAAACAATATTACATGAGAATACAAACATTATTCCAATTTAAATTTTAATTCTAATGAATGTACTCAGCTTGAATCTATTATTTAGGACACAAGCTGTGAAAGGGAATTTAAAAACAGCTCTATTTTCTGTTGCCTACATTGTAGAGGGTCTCTGCCTCCACACCTAAACACAAAAAGGAAAATACTCAGAGGTTAAAATGGGATTCAGAAGGTGGAGGAACCCTACGATCAGTTACAGTGGTTCCAAATGGGCAAAAGAATCATAAATTTCTATCCTGAGCTCCAGTAGAGTTTCTACGTGTGATCAGCTGACCTGCTCTGGGGTTTACTGTTCTTGGTGGATGAACTGAAATCAAAAAGATGTAAGCCAGTTTATCACAAGCTATCTTGGCTGATTTCCATCCCCTACACTGACACCATACAGGTTGTATCAAAGTTGAATTCAGTGAATGGATCTAATGGATCCTGGCTTCAGTTTTCTAATGGATCTCTCATTATCAGCTTTGATTCAGACTAATCTCAGCTGCATTTGATGTAACCTGTAATAGACTGCAATAGGCTTAGTGTGCTTCCTATGATGCATAGTGTTTCTTCTTCACTCACCTCTTTTCACTTTCTAAATGTGTATACCCCGTAATCATTAGTTATTATTAATCTCTAGCTCTCTTCCACAGCATGTCTTTTATCTTGTCTCCCTCCCCTCACCCCCAACTGGTAATGACAGATGGCCACCACTCCCTGAGCCTGCTTCTGCTGGAGGTTTCTTCCTGTTAAAAGGGAGTTTTTCTTTCCCACTGTCACCAAGTGCTTGTTCATAAGGAGTCCTTTTGTTTTTGGGGGTTTTCTCTGTATTATTGCAGGGTCATTACCTTACAATATAAAGTGCCTTGAGGTGATTGTTGTTGTGATTTGGTTCTACGTATATAAATAAAATTGAATTGAACTGAATTGAATTGAAATGTCATATCCAGAACACCTTGTCCACTCGTGCAGCTCTATATCGTCACACTCACTCCCAGCTTTGACATGCAGTGTCAGAATTATTCATTCCCCGCATTATTCCTGGCCAAGTTCATGCTGAACATGCTAGATTTCATCTGGTGCTGGAAAAAAATGATGGTGGTCTCACCTGAACAAATAACATGCTCCAAAGATTAATTCAGTTTATTTTCATGTTCTTCAGCAAAGTTTGAGCTTGCTATTTTGTGCTAAAGCACAAAGAAGGTCATATTTTTTTGTTTGCTTGTTTTAGTTTGGATGATGTCCATCACACTTGACGTTATGTATTGTTGTTCACAGTTTCTGAGCGGTCTTGGAAACCTTTAGTTTACTAACCCTGTGCCAAGTCTGAAGTTTATTTCTATTTCTCTGAGTAAAACTGTTCAAGTAGTGCACCAACCATGGCCTCACTGTAGCTCTGAGTACTGATAATGTGGCTCTTTTTATGCCTACTAGGTACTGCTGCAGGTGGTTTCGTGGCACAGTGTTTAATAATGGGTTCAAATCCACTGGGGCCTTTCTGTGTGGAGTTTGGATATTTTCGCTGTGCTAGCATGGGTTCTCTCTGGGTACTCCAGCTTTTAGCTTCCTCCCACAGTAAAAAGACATGTATGTTAGGTTGGTGATTCTAAATTGACCAGATTGTGAACATGAAGGAGTGCCTGTCTCTGTGTTAGCCCTGTGACAGCTAGGATAGGCTCCAGTATCTAGATAGCAAATGCCAGAGTTTTGATGGATCCTTGCAGATGCCTTACTTTTGTAAAAATCAATATCCTTGATATTTGAAAATTTTGAAATGTGTGTCTTATGTCTATGAAACACTTTTACTACAAGACACATACAGATAGAAAATGTATTCTCTGATTAACTTTTTTTTAACTGTAATGAATTTAACTGAAATCCTTAATTAAGTGGTAACATTTAAAAAAAACAAAACAAACTTAAATAATATTTTTAATGTTTACCTGTTAATTTGTTTTCTGGTTTCTTTAGTACCATCTTTGATTCCAAACAAATTTTCAACCACAGAACGTAATGAGAGGATAAAAATAGGACTACCTGAATCATCAGGTAAGAACGGAAAGAAAACACTCTTGATACTCAGTGCACTATGTTTTGGGAAACTGAAAACCATTGTGTCACAGCTGATGTTCTTTTCTTCGCAGTATCTTTCTCCGACAACACCCTGTATGTTTCCTACATCCTTTATGCGACTATTCCTGTGCTACTGCTGCTGTTGTTTGCAGCTGCTGGTTTCTTTTGCTACAAACAACATGCTAAGAGGTAAAATGGAAAGCTATCAGAGTAACAAAAGTGCACATGATTGTATCATTGTGTCCCACTGTGCATAAGAAGAAGGGTATTTCTGTGAATAACGCAGTTGTTTATATAGCTGTTGAACGTTTTGCATTACAAAATTCAGTGGGTGATGATTCTAACTTTGGTGTTCTTTCATATTCAGGAGGAAGACAGAAACAGAAAGCTATCCCAGCAGATCAAAGCAGTGGGTCCTAGCAACAGCTTCATCTTGCCCTGTGCAAGGACCTTATGCCTACAGTGACATTACCAAACTGCCTCACACTGCTCTGGAAAGCAGGATACCAGCAGAAATCATGACAAAGTACTCCTGTGCTCCGTCCCATGACTCGCAGTACAATGATTATGAGAATGTGTCATGTGTGGACAATGAGAGCGGCTTTGTGACCAATGACATCTATGAGCCCTGTAGAGCTCAAAGCCGGCGCTGCCGCAGTCAGACTGGCTGGGTGGAAAATGAGATCTATGGATAACATTGGTGTCTACATGCTCTTCAGTCTCAGACAGACTACAGTTACCTGTGTGGTGTGGGGTTTCTAAACAGCTTGACCTTTTCTGCACAGGTTTTACTAGATTTCCAGTCTTGCATGCTGGACATAATTCTGCACATCAGTGTATTTCATAAAGCAGGGATTCTCAAAGTTTTGTCAACTCCAATGACTTTATATTCTCCTGCATATGTTTATATTTTTCTGATGTTTAAAATAAAATGTGTTATAGTCGTGCTAATGGCATTGTTAGCTCCATGAATCACCATGCTAACATGCCAAGAAACATAACAACAAAGATGACAACATAACATGCAGCAGGTACATTGGTTTCCATGTTCACCGTTGTAGTAGTAAATTGTAGACTAGTCCTACACACAAAATATAGATGAAGCGAATAGAATCTGATTGTGAAAGAAAGGGATGACAAGATAAAATAATTGCCAAAGTGACTCTGAAGAGGGCATGAATGTGTGCACACAGTTTCATGGTATTCCATCCAACAGCTGTTGAGACCATAAGTGTAATCCACTAACCTTATAGTGGTGCTTGCTTTCACTGGAATGCATAAACTGGAAATTCTAATTCATGTCGTAAGGCTTCCAATATTTCCCAAGATAAACGAAAACTGGGTGAAGATACTAAAGAAAAACTGAAGTGAAATATTAAAGACATTAGTCTATTTATCCTCCAGGGAAAATGCACAACTCTTCAAGGCAAATTTTATCCCATATTTAACATTTGTTCATAGATGGAAGTCGTGTGTCTGACTCTGCACAGGCTGACACCTCCAAGCTAAAGGAACTGCCTTTGAATAATGCTTTTTTTATGTTTGAACTCAAAGAAAATAACATTTTTGAACCCACGTATTTCCTTTGTTCAGTTTAAGGCGTCACCTCTAACCAATTATGTAACATTACAGCAGCACTGACATTTTGAGAAGTTTTAGGGGGCATTAATGAAACCACAGAAGGATTAATAGTTCAGGTCAGCTTGGTGGTGCAGCAGTACTGCTGAATCTGACATAACAGATTATGCAATTAGCCTAATCCTGTTGATGTTGCATCCACACAGGGTTACTCATTTTCTAAATCACATAAACTACTCAACCCTTTTTTAAAAAAAAAAAATAATAATGCCACCAGATATGAAGAGTCACAAGATCAAGAAGGCTTGCTGTTGGCCTGCTGCTGTGACGGAGATGTCCAGCTCTGGGAACTGTTTTGACCTTTTCTCTACACTTGAACTGTGGTGTCATCCCTGTGTAAGGCTTCCTGTTTCGTCTCTGATGTCAGAGACCAGCACAGAAGGCAAGGAAACACTGATGGCAGAACTGCACTGGCCAAAACAAACCTCAAAGTTGTGCGGTTTCCTGACTCCACCTGATTGTGTGAGAGTTCAACTTTCTCACAGATCCGACACTACAGAAACTTTATTTATTTTTTGGTGAGGCCAGTTTGGAATATATCACGCCATTCATCAAAGCATTTCTTGTTAAGTTCAAAAATCACGCTTTGCATTACATATACAAATGCCTGTGTTATTTCTGAATGTGCACTGAGTGGGTGTTGGATCGGTGTCTTGGAAAGATGTAGCAAGCCCAGTAAGGAGAGGCTGAGTGTGTTCTTGGAGAATGTTAGACAGGAAATGCCAAAAGCACATCTGGAACTCTTACATTCAGGAAGTCTATGCGTGACAGCAGAGGCCTTCAGAACACTGCTCTGCCTGCCTGCCTACTTAGCAGTCCACTGTTCACTGGTTGACTGTCACTGCACACCATGAGGAGAAGCACTGCCGACTCTAGATCTGTGCTGCAATTCAGGCGTGAAGTTGGATCCTATTCCTGATGTTTAACATATTGTGGTTGCATTCTCTCTTTAATAAATATATGGATATACTGAAATGCGTTTATTCTGTGTGTGAGTGCGGGGCATTGTTTGAGTGAATGAAGTGCAATCAGTCAACCATTGTACTGAGAGCGGCACTTGAAAGGAAAATATGGAGCCTGGCTTCAGTTTTCTGCTTTTGCCAACAGATGGTGCTGTCATGTAGCTGACAAAAGTTTCTCTGTGGCTGATAAAATGTCTGGTTTCATATGGGGTTCTGTATGTGCCATTATATAATGTTATAGATTAGTAATGCACGTCGAAACTTTGCATATATCTGGTTTATATAGTTTCAAGCAGAAATACTCCGGAATTTCAGGGATTTTTTTCTTTTTTTTGCTTTAAATACAACAAGTTGGGGGGGGGTTGTTTGTTGTTTAATCCTTTTTTTACATTTTTTTTTTGCAGAGCCCACTCTAACCAAGCGCAAGTAGCACATTTCAGGCTGGTTCAGGATGCTTTATGCAGGCCCCCTCCCCTGCATTTTTCACTCGCAGCTGACAGAAGCCTAAAAAACACCTGCAGGGCAAAAACTTCAAAGTTACCTATGCGCGCAATCAAGGAGGGCAGGCGAGCAAACAGATTTCAGAATAGCAATTTTACCGGTTGACGTAAGAGGTGGGTCTGGTTGTCTTGGCAACCAATTGGCACTGAAGTGTGGAGCGGCTCGGTGGCCCCGCCCCCTGTACAAATACCCCTATGGCTTTGACGTCAATGCACGTCAACCGGAGAACATGATGCCTCTTTGCAAGTCAACTCGTGTGCTCTCTAGCCGATAGAGGTGCCTCAAGCCGAAATATTATAGCTCTATTGTATTGGAGAACGTGGTGTGACAGCCCGCGGGCTCAGCAAATGGCCAGCGTCGTATCGCCACACTAGCGGAGAGTGTCGCGACAGTGGCATTCAAGCTGGCAGGGCGACACAGAAATCAACTTTGTGTATTTTTAATGGACACGCTTCGAGCGGCAACGGCGGGCGGTTTGTTTTCCTTTCGTCTTTATCTCGAGCTGCTCAAGTAAGCCCGAGTCTGCCCCTCGTGTGTCCCCGCACGTCTGGCTACCTCCTACTCTTCCACAAACAGTCCCATTTTAGAACAGCATGGTCATGGCTGACAGTGTCCAAAAACCGCTGATCCGGGGTCCGGTCCGAGTGGGCTTCTACGACATCGAGCGCACTTTAGGAAAGGGCAATTTCGCGGTCGTGAAGCTGGCCCGACACCGCATAACCAAGACGGAGGTGAGTCTGTCGGCAAACTAGTTAGCCTGAAAGCTAACTTATGCTACTGTTTT
This sequence comes from Bujurquina vittata, assembly GCA_015106715.1. Taxonomy (NCBI): domain Eukaryota; kingdom Metazoa; phylum Chordata; class Actinopteri; order Cichliformes; family Cichlidae; genus Bujurquina; species Bujurquina vittata. The sequence goes on from VUQK01016132.1 coordinate 13,569, forward strand.
AGCGGAGTTACATAACTTTTTATGCACTAGCTGACACCCTAGATATTCCCAGCAGATACCGAATTGCTCTCCACGTTGTGCACTAAATACATCTTGGATCAGATAACTACCGGCCACCGGACTGCTCCAGCGCGAGCAACAGCTGGTGTGCCTGAAAGCTGCAGGTACGGGAGCAGTGAATGACTGCACGTTCACCCCTCTCAGCTGACATCACTGCCAGTAAAAAGGTCTGACCAGCAGTGCTGCTGGGAAACACAAGCTGTAAACATGCATTCTTTATTATTTTATGCATGCAGCCTTTTGATTACCGACCCAGAGAGTACCACAGTGTACACACTCAAGAGTATGGATGGTGTATCTGGGGCGTGCAGCATGGGTCGGCGGTCCCCTTATGTAATTCAGGTAATGATGTGATTTAGTTGCTTCTTGTCCCAGCAGTGCCTGAAGCTTTGTGATGAGCAGGGTATGCCAGCCAGAGCCTGTAATTGGAAAGCAAAGTGTTTTGCACGCACGCATGCATGCACTGCTTTTTAAAGGGGGTCTTCACTTAGCTTGGAGTGATATTACAAGCACTGCACACTCTAAGGCGATGCAGCATGAGCGCAGAGGGAACCGGGCTTGGGTTTGTCTGAGTTTACTTATCGTTTTATGTCAGCTTTGTGCAGAAGGGCCATTCTCAGCCAGTACCAAGGAGTGCCATGACTTTCAGCTTTAATGACAGAGACACAAGG
>VUQK01016132.1:23606-35843 GCA_015106715.1 Bujurquina vittata
TTCCACACTTTGAGCCCTGTGGTCAGTAATATTTCTGGTTATTTTTTTTCTCCTTTTTTTTTTTTTTTTTTTTTTTTTTTTTTTTTTTTTTAAATGTAACATTCTCCTTTGTTGCATTGTTGTAAGACACGGTTAATTTGGGCTATCTGATGACTTATGTTGAAAAGTGGTCTCATGTGTGTGTCTCTTTTCTCCCCTCCTCCCTCGGCCCCTGTTCCTTCATCCTCTGCCTCTCTCAGGTGATGGAGACGAAGAACATGCTTTATTTAGTCACGGAGTATGCCAAGAATGGGGAGATCTTCGGTAAGTGATGCTTTCCAAGCTTACGATCGGTCTACCCATTTCTTTTACGTTCTTCCCATATCAGCTGACAACAATCTGCTCTGTTGCGTCAATAAGGTCTTTGACAAACAAGGAAGTATCAAAGTCTTGTTGAGTTTGCGTTGCTCTCGCAGTTATCCCAGTCTCAATCTCAAAGGTCATGTGATTGATGGGAATCTGAGACAAATGTCCTGTTGTGACCCTTGTCATGTGGTGGTGGTGGTGGTGGTAATTGTTGCACTAAATGTGCTGACATTTCTTTCTTGCTGTATAAAATGACGTAACCACGGGCCTGTAAAAGCTGCAGGGAGGCAGCCTTAAAGGGGGGGAAACGTTCGATTTATTACTGTATATGCTGCAGAATCGCCTACACTGGTCTGGTTTACTGCTTAAATGTTGAGATAATACAAGTTTTCAAGATAAGATTCCTTTCTTTGTCCTGGCAAGCAACAGTGTCATTCCTCCACTTTCATTAAGATGGCACTGAGATTCATTTTCAGTACTCCCTTTGTTCAACTGTGGTGGCATGTTTAAGTATTTGTCATGCACGTACAGGTATTTTTGTGTGTGAGTGTTGGGGGGGGGGGTTTGCATGATACAAACAGTACTGTAACAGTAAATAGATGAAAAGGAGAGACCAAGAAGTTTTACGGTGAATCTTTTCTAAATCATAGTGAGTCCCCTTGTAGTTAGTTTTATGCACCCAGGATTCTAAAAGCCAGAGATAATCAATTAGGTGTTGCTGAGAAAAGCAAAGAACCAACATACCAAGATTCATTCATTTATTAGTAAGATGAATAGGGAACAGTTATGTTCCACAAGTCTCCAAAGAAAACCAGAAGAAAAAGGTGAAGGCTAAACAGATCAGGGATGCGCCAATCCAAATTATTTTTGTTTCCTATACATTGTCGTTGCCTTAGTCTTGGATCTCTGCCCGCAATCAACCCAGTGTCTGTGGTTAATTTAATTAATTAAACTGAGAAAAAATGTGGAACATTTTTTTAAGTGTAAGGTAACATCAGGCTTTCTCTAAACGCTGATCTTATAACTTTGTGAGGAGTATGTAAGGCAAAAACAGTTTATACAGCTCTTGAAAACTTACAAGTCAATATGTGACTGCCTTAGACAAGCTTTCTTGTAATTTTATTTAGCAGGCTTCAGGAATAGTTCTGCACACTTGCTGAAGGACATTCAAAGCTCTTCTTTGGATGTTGGCCACCTTTTGTTCTGTTCTCTGTCGAGATGATCCCACACTGCTTCAATAATGTTGAGGTCCAGCCTCTGGGGAGCCTAATCATGTGTTTTTGTTTGTTTGTTTGTTTGTGCTTTATCCATGTATGTTTTTACTGCATTGGCAGTGTGCTTAGGATCGTTTGCCAATCCAATTTTGACAAGATCCCCAACACCATTGGCTCAAATGCAGCCCCAAACCACAACAGAGCCTCTACCATGTTTACAGATGAAGACCTGCTGCCGTTGATTTTCAGTCCAGTTCTTGTGTAATTTGGTATATCTCAGCCTTTTTTATCTTCCTTAAGAATAGCTTCGTGACAGCCACCTTCCACTGAGACCATTTCTGATAAAAGCTTCAGTGATTAGCAAAAATGATCCACTGAAGGGCCAGATGCATCTCTCAGGTCCTGTGTCAGATCCTTGATGATCCTATTTGTTAAGGATGTGACTTACAGATACTCTTCATCTGCTGTAGATTTTTCTTCTATGGCTTCTTTTGTCCAACACTTGTCCAGTTTTGACAACATTTTTTGAAGGTCACAATGTACGTTACGCTGAGATATGTGATGTTTTCAACTAATATCTCTTTGGGGGATCACCTTTTGGTGCAAAAATACAATTTTATGCCTCATAGATTGAATTAAAGAAATTGGAGCAAATTTTGTGTTTTTGTGAGAGATGGTAGCAAACTATCTAGATATACAAAATATAAAGAAATAAGGGCTGGCTCAAGAGTTTTTGCACCGTTCTGTAAGTTAAAGGAAAAAAAACTATTGCAAACAGAGAAAACTGAAAGCTTTGCTATTGGCTTCATTCATGCTGTTTTAGCTCTCCCACTAGCAACCAGTGCCTTCTGCTGATACATGGGGTTGTAAAAACAACTATAGTCTGCAGTTGATCCACTTGGGATGCATATTCATATTTAGCATTTAATTCTCAAAGTGGGCAGTGGGAACCCACAAGATGCAATAAACCAGTTTTGAAGTGAGTTTTTTGAATTATTACACTCTTGTTTTTGTCAGAATCACAAATAAAGACACTCGTGCTGGAAGGGACAGACAAGTCAGAACATATCAAGAATAGTACACGAAGATAAGAATTTATCTCAGTAGGCCATAGCACCACATGGTCTATATCGCTGCACAACACACACACTCAGTTTGTACAACGTGTACAGACGCCAATCTTCAATCCAGTATGTTGGACATGAGCCCATAAGCATTTCTGTTTTTGCTTTAGTTTTAGGATTTTAAATGTTTAGGTGAAATCCAACTGAAATAGGCTTTAAAAAAATCCTGGAAAAATTCCAATAACTCCAGTAGTCCCAGAACTAAATCATAATTTGTAATAATACAAAAATTATGAATGCGTATAGACTTGTCTAATGTGGGTAACCTGTAAGTAGCTCATCATCCATATAGATTAATGGCCTCACCTATTAGACAGTCTGAGAATGCTTACACTTAACCTGCTTACAGACACAGGAGCTGAGAGGATTATTCAAGCAATAACCTATGATAAACTTAATAATCGTGTGTGTGTGTGTGTGTGCGCGATTGTGTGCACTTTTTAAAATTTCATTTTAATGTCTGTAATTCAAAGAGACAGTCCAGTGTTCCACTTGTGATATTGACTCAGCAGCAACTACTGCCTCTGTGACCTAAACAGAAGTGGGAAGCTGACCCAGAAAAACATGAATGAAACGCATGTGGTTAAAAATGTGAAGGAAGTACAGAAGTGTACGGAGATAAGAATGGAGAGGCTCACTGGTATCAGTACATATGGTGTAGCCATTAAAACTTGTAATTTGAGCAAATAGCAGCTTCTGTTATTCTCTGAAGCTTGAAGGAAAAAAAAAAAAGAAGCAACTAGACTTCTTTAAGTTTATTGAAGTTGTTTCACCTCTCATCTGAAAAGGCTTCCTCAGTTCGGAACTGAACAAGTTTTTTTTTCTTCTTCAAGCTCCAGAGACTACTATGACCTGTATGACTGACTGATGCCATTAAGAGAGCACATACCTGATATGGCACACACACCCACTTTTCAAAACCTTGTTTTTGACAGGCAGTCAATCAAAGAAAAGGAGGGTGGCTTTTAAAAGGCTCATTTTAAGCCATGTGTGGGCAATTAATTTTCCTAAAGAGCCAAACAAGTAACTGGGACTGTTTTGTTGGGTCATACCAATAAGCTGAACTTGATTCTGCTCAATATTAATTTTATAAATGGTTTCTGGTAAGAGGAGGTGTTATAATTACACTGTAATTGTGGCCTCTTGGGAAAATTAATTGTCCACCTCTGTTTTAAGCTATATTGGGACAGGAATGTCATAAGTTTCCCTGTGTGCACCATACATTTTCTTTTAACTATAAATCTAGAGCCAGGAGAGTGTTAGGCTTGCTTAGCACGAAGACAGAGAAATGACTAATGTGGCATAAAATCCTACAGTTATAAATAAACAGTTTTTAAAGATGTTGGTATGGGTAGGTGGTTTTCTCGAGTTTTCTTTTATTTCTCATCATCTGATGTGTCCTGGCTGTAGATAGTGGTGTCAGTTTAATCATCCAGCTATGAGCAAGAGTTTGTGCAATTCCCAAAATGTCAAGCTATCCCTTTAAATAACCAATCATGATGGGTCAGCCTCATTCTCTATAATCCATCGACGTTCTCATGGATCATCTCTGGGTATTATAAAACCATTGTGTCCTGATTCCTTAGACCCCTCTGCCCTGATTGCACAATGTAATTTAGTTATGTAAGACATTTATATGTCATCATCAGCCGCAGCCATAGCAGCTTTGACTCAGGCAGACAGACAACAACTGGTATCTGCAGCACTAGACTAGTATTACAGTATTCAATCTCACAAAATTGAACAATCATTTCAGATTTCCAAATACACTTTCTGGAGGTGGATCGAGCCATGATGCACTCAGACAAATGGATAAGCTGCCAAGCCAAATCTCCAGTCTCTTCCTCCACAATCACCCTCCAGAGACTTGCCTCCGCTTTGCTGACATGATGAATATCTCAGGTCTGTTCCTGGCCATAGGTTATGAAGAGCGGAAGATGTGAAGTTGTAGTGTAGTGGATGCTGTTACAGCCAGTCAGTGAAACGATGGATGAGCCTGCATTTCTCTCCTCAGACCAAATAGTAAATGGTGCTGTGAAGGAGCAGGAGGGGGTAGTGTGTGTGCGTGTGTGCGTGTGTATGTGCATGCAAGCATATGTGTGTGTCTGGAGCCGTAAAGACAAAGAAGCGGATCTGGGTTTGGCACCAGGAGGCGGAGAGTGATGGGTTCATTCTTGCAAAAGGGTGGGTGGGCACAGCATAGGCATCGATGCCAGTTCGCTGATGTGCTTTGTGTCTGTCTGTCAGTCAGTCAGTCTGCTGCTCCAGTCTGCCTCGACACCACAGGATAGATCAAACCTGGAAATTGGGTCAACCACAAATAAAGCAGAGTTGCAGAGAGCGGAGGCAGTAACGGAGAGGAGGCAGAAGAGAATAGAGGCGAGAGCAGGGGACATCCATTTGAATTTGGAAGGTGGTGGAGAAATGTAGGGCATGCATATTTAAGAAAGCACTGCTGGAGAGAGGGGAGTATAATAGCTGGCAGTGAGTAAAATCACTCATGCAGATCTCTGTCTGGGTGTTGTGAATGGAATGAGATACGAAGAGTGTTGACTTCAAAGGAGTACTCGAGCTATTTTTGAGAAACATTTACTTACGGTAGACTGTCAATTTCAATTTCTCCATGAGCCATCCTTCATATTGCTCGGTCACTTTTCAGCAGATCTGTCAGACTTCCGAAGCTTTAACTTTGACAGCATCAAAAGACAAACTTCAGTGGATGGCGTAAAGACAGCTGGAAGTAGTGTGCCAAAAACTTGTGCTTTGAAGGTAAAAGTAAAAAAAAATAAAATAACTTTAACAGGTTTCCCTATGTATTTTTATGACACATACTATCCCTGAACTGTGGATATTCCCTATGTAAAATTATTTTTCCTAGCAATAAAAATAATTGCAGTGATATTTGATGTATAGCTCTACAAAGTTAGACTCTTCACGGTCATCTGACCAGTCGCTTTTCAGTAAACTAACTATTGTTCAGATGACTCATCAAAAAAGTTTCAAGTATGCATTACTTACCCCCCCCAAAAAAGTTAACAGTATAGTATAATTATGCCCACATGTCAGCACAAATTCAGATCCTAATAAAGACAGTTATTGTCAAATAAATATCTCTACCTTCCATAAGTTGTAGTTCTATCTGCCATTTTAGTCAAATCTGATGCCTAAAACCAAGATCAGGTAATTGTTGCTCAAGCATGTATGAAAATATGCATTTATACATATATGTATATATGCATGCCCATTATTCAGGTAATTATGGAACAAGATTACTCAATTGAAGAATGGTAATCTACTGGAATGTGTCCACAGTAATGCGTTATCCCCAACACTGCAGCCAACAGAACTGATGCTTTGTACTTGATGCAGTTGCTGCCGTTAATGCAGAAAGCACTAAATAGATAAAGAAGGCTCATACCGACTGTACAGGACTGGACCTTCTGTTTCAATCATTTTTTAGTGTGTCAAGCATTTCATTTTCATTTTGTATGTCGTGTATCTTCTGAACATTGCAGCTTCAGCACACACAGCAGACCCACTTCAGCAGTACCCCATCACATGGAGTTATTTCATAACCTCATGAAAGTCCAGTCAGGTTGTTTAAGCACTGCGTTTCTCTTTTCTTTTGTCCTTTTGAATTCTTCTCTTCCTCCATGTCTTTACTTGACCTTAACACTTTCCACTGAGGTCAAGGAAGGTATTTTTGGAATAGCCATGGGACCTTTTATGACAAGTATACCACAATTTCAAATAAACCTAACCAGCATCTGCATTTTGCAACTAATATGCAGAGTCAAAGGAGAGCATTGTTGAATGTAACCATTACTATCTGAAGTTCATGAGCTAACTGACTTCCTGTTTTTTGAAATGAACACAAAGTATTTTCAGTGGAGTAACAGGCAGAAGCTTACACAGTTGCTTTCAAAGATCCACCTGGTGAAAAAAAAAAAGTATTAGAAGGGAAATGTGCCAGATTCAACCTGATATGTTTGTCTGCATTTGAGCTCAGCTAATATGCTCCTGTCTTCAGTGAGTGCAGACATTTGGAAGCAATGTATATTTAAATGAGAGATAACATTGTTTATGTGTGTTTTGTTTTATCTTTAAGATGTCTGGATTTTCATACAATATCTATCCTAGAATATGAAAGCTAACTACAGGCATTTTCCACCGCCCTGTGATTACTTTACAAGTTCACGTCATATTTTACGTTCACCTCAATAATTAGTTTATCATATTTAACGGCACTCGTATTATTCATCTAGGTAACACACTAGCAAGGCTGATGTGAGCTACGTGCTCTTGTATGTCAAACATCACCATGTCAAAACTCCTTTTAATGTTTTTTTTCCTTCTTCTTTGTCAAGGGTCCTGCCACCCACACTCAAAATACGCATGATTGACAGACTAAAAAATACCTGAATAGAGCTTTATTTTTTCATCAAGAAAATATTCTCACAGCTCTGTATAGATTCAGATGTTGGTGCTATAACATCCCTGTTGATGAAGCTTTTCCTGCAGGCTTTGCACTCCTTATGAAGTATCAGCATCCCTGCAACGAAATGGCAAAATGTCATTTTTATGGGTCATTTATGTCGCGGCTTTCAAAACAAAATACTCTAGCTCATCTCACTCCCAGGTCACACGATGAGATCTGTAAGTAAAACTGCAGCTTTGGGTATAAAGTATCGAAATTGTATGCTGTGCATGCATACATTTCTATGGGAATGTTAAAGTATGTCAAGATGGATTTATTCATGTGTAATTCAGTATCCTTGACTTCTAAATGTCTCCTGCATGGCTGCAACTAATCACTGATTTCCTTGTGGGTTAATCAGCATGTCGCTTTTTAGATCCATTATAATTGTCGGAGCTCTTTATGACACATTGTAATGGTTAGTGTCATCTAACCACCAAACCCAAATGCACTAAAGTGTAGAAGAAGTTACTTCCAGCTTGTCCCTTATTCACAAAGGGTTGTCACAGCGGGTAGCTCCACATGTGGCAGAGTTTTTATGTCAGATGCACTGGCTGTGTTTAAAAACACATGCCCTATTTAAATAACCAGCAAGTTTCAATGGGAGGGGTGTAAATGGGTGGGGCTTTTAGGTTTAAGTTATGGGCTTTGTTTCTGCAGACAAAACAGAGGTGTTAACATGTGTGTATTTATAAGTATCCAAAGAAGGACAAGAGAAGCCACCTGTAACCACTGGTAGCTGCCGCTGATGTTTGACTGATTGTCGTTTGGATGACAAGGCAGTTCTCAGCTCCTGATGGCTCTTCCCCTTTAACCCCTCGGTGTGTGCCAATATTAAATCAACACCAGCATCTATCAGCATGCATATAGATGTGACTTTAATGAGGCTGCTGCATTTAAGTGGTTAGGGTATCGGTTACTGATGTGGAAAGTGTGTGTGTGACTGTGCGTATTTGCCCCATATCCTCTGCATTCACACACACTCGCACGTACACACGCTCCCAACGCCTGTCCAACAGTGTTATCTGAAGTCCATCCAACAAGCCAGTTTGTACCCATGATGTTTGTCCCCTTCAAACCTGAGCAGCTGTTAAGAGATTTAGCTCCTCACGCAGCTCTCAGCAGAAGTGGAACACAGTGGCTGTTGAGCTGTTCCCTAATACCCCTATGATTCATACTTGTTCTCTTCGCTTTCCCAGAATGCAGCTCTGCATGCCTCACTGTGCTGAGGTCCTTACCCTCACCAACATTGTATCAGTAGATTACTCATCCTTCCACTGGGGCAACATGTGCTGTGTGTGTGCGCGCGTGCGTGCGTGCGGTACAGTGTTGTTTGCTTAAACAGTAATGGCTTGTTTTTCCAGTGCGACTGTAGAACAAGCAGTAGCAACACCGTGCTGCTGTTCATACAGAGCCAAGATACGCTGTAGTGTTCAGCGCTTGGTTTGTTGAGCATTTCGCTGTTAAAACAGTCAGGCGGTGTTCTTTCCTGAGCTGCAAACAATAGTCAGTTGATCAAGCAGTCATTGAGAGAAATTAATCTGCAGCTGTTTTACACCATGATTTGTGAGAGGAAGCGTGCAGCAGCATGTGTTCCTTCAATGAAAGATTGAAAGTGTGAACCATTATTTCAAAGTCTGACCTCTCTCTGTAATGCCTGGGGATGAACACTTTTGTGCAAATTTTTTCAGAAAACATACTTGAGCCGATCACTTTGCACAACGTTTGGCTCATTAACAGACTTTCGAGAATTTGCATTGATCCACACTGAAGGCTCTAAATACAGAGGTAGACCAAGAAAAGGAGAGGTTTGAGCCTAAACAAGGTATTACTTTAGATTCCTGTTGCTTTTCACAGGTGCAAACTTGGACCTGCCCAACACATTCCCCTCCCCAGTGTGTGTTTTGATTAGCACTGCTGCTTGAAAATTGCCCTGGTCATTAAAGGGACCTCCTCTATGGAATTTGTCAGCTGCTGTCTAATCAGGTTTTCTCAGTCTGTCACATGTTCTTTACCCATCAGATACATCATTGATGTATTGATGGCTAAAGATGCATTGATGTAACTGCATAATTTCCCTCAACTTTGATCATAGGGCATTGAAAATACAAAGCTGTTTTGATGCGGTGTTTGTAGTGTGATGCATGTTGCTGACATCAACACACATGTTGCTTTACTTCAAATGTTTTTTGTTTAGTTGTTTAGTTTTTTGGTTTTTTTTGTTTTTTGTTTTTTTTTGGATGTGTGCAGTCAACTAAGTGATCTTTACATAAAGGTACTGTGTGCAGTCACTGAAGTGACAGCAATATACCAAGGAAACAGTATCAGGTATGTCTAACAAACAATAAGACAAAAGCAAAACATTGTTTTCATTGTTTCGAGCCAACTAAGCTGCCAGTCTCTGTCTGCTTTTCTGATTACAAAAAAGCTCTCTTATGAAGCTGACCTTGGGGGTCTTCATATGATTACATTCCTTTATGATGTTGTGTTGGTGGGGTTTGTTGTGGTTGTTGTGCATTGTTGTCAGGTTTGGTTGGTGGTCTGTATCTATGCCAGCTGGAAGGACAGCCAACAGAGTGTCCTATCTTGTTTGCCACTGAGTGTGAATTGAAGAGTTAGCAGGCTATGTGGACAGAGAGGTGTGAAGAGGAGCCCTGCCGACAGCAACAAACGCCACACTTTTCAAAGTTCACAGGGCTGTAAAAAAAAATCATACATCTTGTAAAATAGTCTGGCGAGCTAAACTTTGCAAAAACAGTAAGGGCAGAGCGAGAGTACACCATGAGATAAAGGTCAGTGATCTGAGTGCTTAGAGAAAGAAGACATCAAAATTTGTGACTGTGGCTCCCCAGAGAAATAATTGACATTGGTTTCTTGTCTTTCTAAACAACCACAAACTCGCTCCTTGGTACTACTGTGTGCTACGTAGATAAACTAAATCCAGTGGTGTTGTTTCTCATTGGGGAAAAGGCTCGGGTTCATATTTACGTCAGGATCTTCATTATTTCTGTTATTTTAATTTTTATTTTATAAAATCTATCTTAAATTGACCTCCATCCAGTTTGTGCTAATGTAGACATTATATAGCAGAAGACCAGTTCTCAGAAACCTCTATCGCTGCTTTCCTCCTCCCGTCATGGACAGTTCATTTGCAGCACAGTGCATTCTTAACTGTTAGTCAATGCCTAGTCACACATACCCACACGGTTAGACCAGGGGTCTCCTAAGATAAATTACATTGTACGTCTTGCACTGAATGAGTTCACAAAAGGTGCTGTAATGTAGAGCAGCTGTGAACTACCTCAGGCACCAAGCCCCTGCCCCTCATCAAAAGTAAATTATCCTTTCAGCACAACCACTCAGTTGAATGAAAAATCAGCTTTATTGAATTCTTTTCAAGCCAGGTTATGTAATCAATAAAGAAAATACTATATGCTTAAAGTTCTAACATGACGCGCTATCTCTTTCCAATGTCTGCAGACTATCTGGCAAAGCATGGCCGTCTCAGTGAGCTCGAGGCCAGGAGGAAGTTTTGGCAGATCCTGTCAGCAGTTGAGTATTGTCACAACCGGAACATCGTCCACCGAGACCTGAAGGCCGAGAATCTGCTGCTGGATGGCCATATGAACATCAAGATTGCAGGTAACGCGTTGCACAGAGGAGCCATTAAATCACTGGTGGATGAGAAATGCAGGATGTCCGCTTGAGTTTTGAACTAATGCCTGCTGTGATCTCAGTGCTGGTGTAATTCAGAAATGTCTTGACTACCTGCTTAGGCCATTTTTGCTGTGTTGAAGGGATCGGAAGTTGCTTGCAAGATAGCTGTTGGCTGAAAGATGCCACAGCAGGCGTCTTAAAATGTTAAAGGTTTGCGCTACTTTTTCGAAACCAGTGATCAGAGGAACTTAAAAATGTGTCCCCGGTGACTCTGAGTTTGAAGACATTAAAGATGGAGGACAAAAAGAGGAACAGACCCAGAGGCAGAGATTCAAGTCTAAGCTGGAAGTCTGTAGTACAAGCATCAAAGTGTGATTATTGAGCAGCTGGCGTTTAGAGCTAGCTTGTGGGAATATCACCCTACTGCTGTGTCCCAGAGCGGAGAAGGAGAAGGCTGGGGTCTTCAGAGTCCCAAGTTTAGGTTTAATGGAGGAGGAGAAAAGGTGATCAAATGGATTGGCTACTTTAGAGATGGCAGATAAGAGGATGAAGGAAGAATGATAAGGAGCGTGCATAGCAGAGTGGCAGGGCTGCAGCTGTGACCATGTTCTGAAAGAGTCTGAGGTTTATCTGAGGCTTAATTCAGATCTGATACTGAACTCCATCTAAGGTGAGCTGATCACATGAGAGCGGCTAAAAATACGGGTGTGAAAGGATACCAGACACTGAATATGTGCTAGAGAAGAAAATGGCTTCCTGTCCTCAAAGGACTTCACATCATCAGCTTCAGAAAGTTGAATCAAATGGTTTATTGGTGTGATAAATGTACCTTTTCATTGTTTTGAAACCAGAAAAGAACAAAATGGACAGAACTGCAGAGTAACTGATAGAGAAATGACTGTTTTCCATGCATCATTGCTTGCATTATCCTATCCACTGTTTTTCAGAAGGGTTCAAGATGACAACCTGGAGATGTTATTACCCCAGCAGTAATTTTCACAATCATGTCTGACTCACAGCTGATTGTCCGTGCAGCAGATTAGATTTGAAGCAGGAAAACAATGAACAGAACATTACCTGGCTTGTGATTACAGAACATTTCTCTGGGGAGGACATCATCTCCAAGGTACATGCTGTGCTCCTCTTGCCAAGTTTTAGTAAATGGTACATGAAGTTTAGAGGAATAAAGGTGTCAGATTTGTACTGTCCATAACAGCGACTCGTGTCAGAGAGGTAAAGATTAACCTTTTTGCGTTCATGCTGATACTAATGGTCATTTTATTAATTGGATTATTTTCAGATCATAAGGGAAAATGTGCTAGGGCTTCTGCTAACGGGTGTTATAATGTGATGAAACGTTGTGTAAAATGTCTTCAGTTTTTCAGTCTTAAACAGGACTCTCACTCTGTGCATTGTAGTT
>VUQK01016132.1:65905-77323 GCA_015106715.1 Bujurquina vittata
AAAAGCACAATCTTTGTGATACAGGACAATCAACAATAAAGGTTTATTCAAGAATGGGGGGGGGGGGCAGACGTTCAGGGAAAGACAAAAGTTCCTTTTATCAACACAGAAGATACATTTATTCAACCCGCCCACAACCACCCCAGCTCCCACCCCGTAATAAAACATTATGCAGCCTTACGTACACATGCCCCTGCCCCCCCCCCTTTCTTTGAAAGCATGCACTTGTTCTCCTTTGTGTCGAGGTTTGTAAGCAAAGATTAAAAGTGATGGCCCTTAACGTTCATTGAAAGGCTTTTAAACCTCGTGTTCAGTGGGGTGGGGGAATCTAGAGAGCAGGTTGTGCGCTTGCTCCGATAGCTGTAGTCAATTAAGTTGTACCATCCCATCATCGTCAAGACTACTGGCGTCCTTCCAGAAAACAACGCTGTCTTTTTACAGAACATGGTAGGTGAAAACTGTTTACAGTCATACTAAAAGAAAACACCACTTTCTAAAGTCATTGGCACAAAGATTAAGAGCAATGCCGAGAATATATTACAGAACATCACTTCCCATCCTGCATCTACAGAGTCACTAATTTGGATGCAGTTTTGAGCAACAGTTTACAACGGACCTGACCCGCCCATCATTGACCAATTCAGTCTGTGTTGCTACAGAGAAATGTTGCAGAAGAGCATGGAAGTCTGATAGATGAGGAAATATACAAGCTGAGATGGGCAAGGGCATAATTTCTTTGTTAAAACCCTGTAGAGTACAATTCTGTAAAGGATCTCAGAGGAGATGGGTTTGGTCTGGTGACAAAAATCCCATGGGGGGCTGAATCAAGAAAAAACGCAGCAAAAAAAATAAACATCTTGTTGCACCATCTGCTGCTAAAAGTTTCCATCTAACACTGGGAGGAAAAGTGCAGCAGCACAGACAGTCCTGGGTAGCTAGAAGACGTGGTACGCTGCAGTGACTGTGGCTCAAGCACAACAGCAGCCAAGGAAGTAAGGGGAGGAATGTGAGAGGGGTACTGGTTAGCAATGCCTAGCAAGTACAGCAGCACATTAGTCAGCATGCACCACTTATTTCAGTTTAATCACACTTTGCCTTTGTAGAAGCACCCATTTACAGCAAAGAGAAAGATTAACAAAGAAGCCTATGTGCTACGCCTGGACACGGACACCCAATGGACAGTTTAAAAAAAAGAAAAACATAAGGGAAACGAAAAAACTGTTAGCAGTTTATTTTCTATACATTAACCAGTTGTTCCTGAACATCAATAAATATCCTGTAAAACTTTTGCTTTATCTGGTCTGTGGTTACCATGTTGGGCTGGTTATGCTAGCGCCAGAACTGTGTACAAAAGAGAAAACAAGAATCATTATTGAACGTGTTTTGCTCATTTTTAAATATGTCAAATACAGCGTATTCTGACAGAAAAGCTTACCACTAATGGCCTCCTGGGCAAAGTACTTAACATCCATGTCTGTGTCTGAAGCCAGCTTCTCCAGCACTGGCTTCACTTCTGTTTGAAGGGCACTGGGGGGGACAAAGACAGGACAACATTTATTAGCTCAAAGCTGTTTCTGGATTTCAGAGTGAATCGATCCCCCACCAACACCACTGCTGAGAAAAGGCACTGAATGCTCAGGTTCCAGACATACTTGCTGTCAAGGATAGGGCCGATCTTCTGAAGGGACTTTGCCACATTGAAGCGTACATTGGCCACCTGGTCATTGGACATCTTGAGGACCACGGGCAGCATCTGCTTAGTGGTGATCTCCTGGCCGCATGCCTTTGACAAAGCCTGGGAGAGAATGCAGGACATCACAACATTTACAGATATGCTCTTAAAAAACAAAAAAACAAAACAAAACAAGTACATTGCTTTCCTAATGCTGCCTTTGTTTACCTCCACTGAAGAAGGCAAATCTTTACTTGTAAGCTCATCTGATAAATATACTTGGTCATATTTAAAGCACAGAGGATAGTTTACCCTGTTAAAGTCACTGCATTGCACCATTAAAGTAAATCCTTAACTACTAAACACGGCTTTTCCCATGTGCAATCCATTAAAGTGGATCAGAATTACTCAATCTAGCTTCAGCATTGTTTGTTTGAAACCTTTAAGACATAACAGGTACTCACAGAGTGCCAGACAAAAATGAGCCTTATCTTGAGGCACTTTGTAACAGAAGGTAAAGCTCCTACAACATAAAACAAACCTCACGGTCCAATGATCCCCTACAAGAGAGCACTGCCGACAGCTGGGAGTAAAGGAAATGCAACTAACTGCTGGTTTTTATTGGAGGGACTACAGTCATTTTATATGGATCAGCACAGAAAAGAAGCACCCTTCAAACTCAAAAGGGGCTTCGTGTGTATTCAAGCATAGAGAAGAACGTTCTTTTGACTCACATTGATACAGAACAGAGTGGTCATCCTGTGGAGGTAATTGGGATCGTTGGCCATACCCAGCACTTTGGGCACAATGGTGTTCTGAGCCCACTCTGCTCCAAACTTCTCCACGAGCTTCATTAAGTTACAGGTAGCTGCCTCACGGATGGCGTACACTAGGGAAAAAAACACATGAAAGCATTCTGTGAGAAAGCAGACTCTCTTTACAGGTCTGGATGGAATCACAGTCTGATGGGCAGCTCTTTCCAGGCCTGTGTGATGGCACCTTAGTGTTGCTGAAAATCCTCCAAGATTATATTCTTCATATGCCGGGTGCTTGCACTCCATAATTTTGAAATCTTGCTTGTCCATGTAGTAATTTTGCTCTTGATCTCTTCCATTTCATTTGTGTCCTGAAATGTGGCACACTCCTATATTGCATGCTGCCCTTTTTCTTTATTACCAACGAGGGTCTAACACTTCATCTGCTGCTTGTTTTACACCTCTTGTGCAGACAGAGCGGCTGCAGTGGGATCAGTGTGACCCTGTGTTTACACAGGAAGCATTCAGGTTCAGCAATGAGTGCAGGTCAACACATGCTTCAGGATATGTATACATGTATGTTGTGCGACAAACTATGCCAAGCACGCAGCTGACCTGATTTCAACGGGAGTGAGCATGCCCATCAGTGTGAGACATGGCAGACTTAAAAAAGGTGACTGAAATTCTCTCTGGGCACAGATGTAGACTGTAAAGCCTCGAGGCAAACAAGTTCTATCAAACAACCAAAAGAACAGCAAGAGCAGTTTCTGAACATCTTAGAGCCGGACAATAAAAACAGGCTGATAATTGCACACACACCCCACAAAAAAAATACACACCCTCAAAGCACATTATTATGTGATGACTAAATTACAACAATTGCATCTATTCTGTTTCGGTTACATCTCATCTGGACTGTCATCATTTTCTGGCTACAGGGTTACTCAGCCAGCACATGTACGCCATTACTGCATCTTCTCTGTGACAACTGTGAGAGCCTCGTTACTGAAGGCACCTTCGTCTGATTTATTCATCTCACTACATTAAATTATGTAGCCAGGAAATAAAGATACAACTGCTAACTTTGGTAGAAATTCAACTAACGCCATTAGTGCAGTTGCCTTGTTGGTTAAGGGCTTAGACCACACTAGCTGCGAAGATAATCAAATTATTGATGAATAAATGATACTTTATGACAACATCACATTTCGTTTACATTTAGAACAGTAAAGCTGTAGCACTGATAGAATTACACTGAAATAGAAAAACTCAGGTGGGTGAACCTGATGTCAGAAATTAGATTAATGATATTTGTATGCTGTGTGAAATATATAAAATATACAAATAATTTTCTGTAATTAAGCCAGCGAGGGAAAGATTCTGGGCTGATTCCTGTGCTCCCATCTTTCTCTGAAGAGCTTACGTAAGTGTGGCACAGCCCTAACCCCAGACACACACACACACACACACACACACACACACACACACACACACACAAGCAGCATTCCAATGATGTAACCCAGCTGGCCCTTTGTCCTCAACAGAGAGCGTGTCTCTCTCTAATTGGAAAACTCAATGTCAAAAGAACACTACACACTCAGTGAAAACTTAATGCATACCACAAATATTATAGGTTATAAATACAGTTGGGTGTGTTGTGCAGTTCTAAGGATAAACAGCTCTTTCAGCATCTGAATAAGGATGACTGTTTCACAGAACTGTTTAAAACTACCGGGAAAAGAAAGACCCCAGGGCAAACTTGCACAGATACACACACACACACTCAGTGACCCAACAGGGATTTTAAAGTCCATTAACAACAGTATAAATCCAAAGCTAGAACTGCAGGCTGTAGATAAACAAGGTTAACCAACGTAACAAAGTATGACTGACTGCAACAGAGTGGCTCAACTGTTCTACAGGGATGTAAACAGCAAAGGGTGACAGCATCGCGTGGATGGAGTAAAACACTGCCACACTGGGTCTGGGGGTATGCTCCCCTTAGAGCAAATTTTCAAAGAAATTCTTTTCAGATTTTTTTTTTTTTTTTTGGTGGTTGGGGGAATTTAAACAATGCCCATACTGTGTGCTAGCATAGCTGCCTAAACAACACACTTAAAGCTGGAAATGAATGAACACGCTGCACCAGGGGAAGAAATTCAGACATTCCCAGCCTCACAATCTTCCGCCTTAGATTTAATACCTAGGCCAGGATCATCTTCCTCATCTTCCAGGTGGGTTGAATTTAAAAAGACTTTGTAAGAAGGAGGTTGCCATTAACGATAGCGCGACAACTAACCCGTTCCATCATCTCCGAACAACAATTATTAATATCCTTTGGCGGCACGGTGGTGTAGCGCTTAGCACTGTCACCTCACAGCAAGGCGATCTGGTTTTGATTCCCAGTCTGGGTTCTGTGTGGAGTTTGCATGTTCTCCCCATGCTTGCGTTGGTTTCTTCCCACAGTACAAGGACATGCATGTTAGGTTGATCGATCATGCTAAATTGCCTGTAGGTGTGAGTGTGTGCATGAGTGCGTGTGTTGGGCCTGCACTGGACTGGTGACCTGTCCATGGCGTACCCCGCCTTCGCCCAATGACGCTGAGATTTTTGTCAATTTCGCACAACCCTAATGTGAATCAATAATTGGGAGTTGAATGCCTCAACAAGACAAGTTTAAAAATTATTTAATAGTATAGAATCATAAACTGCACTAAAATATTTTTAAATTCTTACACCATCAGGCAAATAACTGGCAAAATAATTAAAGGCTTCCAATAGGGCCCCTTGTTTGTTTACCTAATTTCTGTGTACTTGCTTCATTTCCGGTCAGCCTGTCTCTGTATGGACAACTGTTTTCACTTATGGATCGGGCTTCTCTCTTCTGTGTTTTCAGTTTCACTGCGTGCGTGCAGCTATTCACACAAAGCAGAGCGAACAGAAGATGGGTTAAGATAACATGTCTTAAATTGGCTACAACTTGCTACGTGACTGAGTGCAATGAAAACGAAGCCCATCAAATGGGCAGAAGATATGAAAAAAAACCCAAAACAAAACAGAGAAACTGCCATGATTAAAACACAGGCAATTTCACCCCAGATCTGGACAAACGTAGATCAACCATTCTTCACTAAAAATGGGGAGAGCTGCTAGATAAAGGGGGTACATCTCCAGTTCAATGGTCACACAAGATTTGATAACTTAATAAGCATCGCACTACAGGATGTAGTTCTTTGCTGACTTACAGCTGTACTATTCTATAGTACAACAGCAGAATTAGAGGGTCACCAATAGCATGTAGAAAACAACAGAACAGCAGACTGCCACATCTCATCCCTGCTTTAGTCTGCAATTTCCTCACTTCCACCTTCTAAGCCTATTAGTCTCTTCTCTCCAATAGTCTGTGTCCTGGTAATAAAACAGCATTAGAGTAGTAAGAGGACCTGTCTGACCTGCATGAAACGTGAGTAAAAAGCAGTTGATATAGAATTAAAATACAACCGTTTGAATATCCAACGGTGAAATTCATAAAGGAATAAGCAGCTACTGCTTATATTCAAAAAGTGCTAGTGCATGATGAAGGTGTCAGAGTGCCACAGAGTACTGAGAGCCAAAGCAAGTAAAATGATTTCCATTGGAAAGAGGTGAGAGAATTAGGGCTATTTCCACAGTAAGAGCAAAACTCCTGCAGCTAAAACTAGAAAACGAGGGCAATTTTCAGGCTCAAATTTGTATCCACAGGATAAAGGGGTGTCGCAAAGAAAGCTGCACTTTTAAGCATCTGTTTAAGCAGCGTCTCACAAGTTGGCCAAGTTGGCAACAATGAGGTGAACTGAAGTGTGAAGATCACCGCTGCGAGTGAGAAGGGTGTCGGGCACCCAAGCTGGGATGGCATGCATTTCCAGATTTTCATAAAATATCCAAATCCCAAAATTAATAACCTAATACCTCCTCGACAAACAAATACCAGAATTGTCAAATAGCCAGGTCTACCTTAAGACCAAACAAATACACAAAATAAAATAAAGTAAATAAAATATAGTATCCTATTATCATATTACATCAGCTTCGCAAATTTGAAGCCAATTATGACTCAGTGGAAAACTTGAAACCCACTAAGAGTGTCTTACCATGGTCAATAAGCCAGGCCATACAAAGGGTGTTCAGCTTCTCGTCAAAGAACTCCACTCCCTGCAGGAAAAAGGATACACTGTAATCAAAAACAATTTCCTGGATGTCTACGGCCAAATCAGTCCCGATAGTATTTTTGCTAATATTGCCGTTTTTACACATGGTACCAATTACGGATGACATTTAAAACATGTTATATGGCTCGCAGCTGTCTTTCCTAGACTTCATGACTCACCAGCTGTCCTGCCAACAAGGGCATGTACTCTATGATGGCAAGGCGGACCCTCCACTTTGCATCCTCTGCCAGCTCCACAATGGCCGGCAGCAGTGACTGGGAGAGCTGCCGTATACCAATCACCTCGTTCACACAGTCAAGGTTGGAGATAATGTTGAGACGCACCTCGGGGCACTAAAGCAGAAGAACAGCTTAAGGTTATGCCAGTATACTTTCATCAAATTTATTAAGTAGAATGACAAAACCTTTTAAACAAACATTTTTAAATCCAGAAGTCACAAACTAAAGAATGATTTGATACTTTCAGTCACACTGATTAAGCTGGAACAGAGAAGTAGCAGGATAAACCACAGCAACAATCTGAAATAATACCGCTCTTAAATGAAAGTCATGTCTGCACAATATCCCCCCATCTTGCTCCCTATTCTCAAATAAATCTACTTTGACTTGCAAATTTCAATTCAAAGCTGTCAGTTTGGACAGTAATCTAATTAGTCACTCTTAGTCTTGTGTTTGTGCCGTGAGGAAAATGGGCCGTCTTTAAATAGGACTAGAGGAAGACAGTTGAGGAACTTAAAGCATAAGGCTTCCAAAACATTGATATGCCAAACTTGTGTCTGATCTCAATATTCTCACGGATATAACAGGACAATGTATTCGTTTGGGAAGATGTGAATGAGCCATCATTCTACACGAGCAGAACACATTAGATGAAAAAAGCCCACAGTAACATAATGCAGACTCAAGACTGCTCTACAATTAGATTTGTTTACAAAATGAAATACTGACATTCACAACCCTACCTACTTTAATCAGCAAATATCCCCAATTATTCCTTAATAATGAAAATGTAAAAAAAAATGCATCAACTAGTAACCTGTTTGGCTAAACCAGTGTTTCTCAAACTGTGGGCTGCACCCCACTAGTGGGCCGCGAAAGACCTGGGAAAAAAGTCACGCGGGACAAATGTTGAACATCGGATTAATTCTCACGGTGGAACAAGGAAAACGTTAGCAGGTACACATGCACAGCGACTAGTAAAACTCTCCACCATCACCGTCTGCTGTATACATGTGCCACAGCCCGGACCGCTTCACATGGGGCGTGTAGTGATTTCATCTGTTCAAGTGGGGCACGATGAAAAAGAGTTTGAGAACCACTGGTCTAAACTGTGTCCTACTTAATTATGCTTTCTTCCAGAAGCAGCTAATCAGTCTTCAGGTCTCAGTCAGGCTGCCAACTGCATGAATCATCTTCCTACCCAGCCAGGTGGCAGCCAGGTACATCTGGTAGCTGCGACTAAGTGGCTTTGCTGTCTCAGACATGCCGATCACAGAAGGCCAAATAAGTTGGTCAAATTCAGGTGCCTTGTAAGAAGCTTTTGTTTACAGTGGAACCAAATTAAACCATGTCTTGTGGATTTCCAAAGCCAGCTGTGCCATATAAAGAAACTGGGGCCCACAACTAAAAGTCTGCATTTCTTTTACCTCATCCTTGAGCTGAGCCAGGAATAAAGGCAGTAAGTGCTCTATTGTGTTGTCCTTGCCCAGGATGGTTGAAAGTCCCATAATGACCGAGGCCAGGGCTGATTTCACATGCTGGTTGGTGTCTGAAACAAGTTCCTAATCGAGGACGGGAAACACAGGAGACAGAGAGATCAGCCCAAACAAATAGTTAAGACAGAAAGTATGTAAATAAACATCAAGACCACTGCAATCGGTCATATTTGCAACACAGTACAGAGAAGGAGCCTATAATCGACCTGTGTGTAAATACATGGTAAAGTGAACTTAATACTAGTGAGAATTACAGTCATTGCACATAACAACTGTGGGTGGAAAAACTTAAAATGTGATGTAGACAGAAACAGAAATGGGTGTACATAAACAAGGGGCAAAGAAACTGCCTGTTATCTAAATGCTCCTGTTTACTTGTGTTTTTCAAACCAGCATCACATGGAAAACTCAAGAACTAGAAAACCTTTGACAAATTCAGTTTTTATTTTCAGAACATACAAATATACCAGGAGCACACTAAGCACCTCAATCTACCAATAAAAGCAACTCTGTGGTGGGAGTGATGCTCTGTGTGTGTGATGACGTTTATTACATTTTTCCAGGGAGATGCGAGTTTGTTGCCACCTGGGTAGCTTTTCCCATTGCTGGTAGGTTTACACGACAAACACAAAGACTTCTTGTGACACAGTTCTGCAGCTTTTACACACAATAGTCGACAGTTCCAGGAATTCTGCTACGGAGCTATCTATATTGCTACTACCTTTGGTGAATGACCTTATACTGACTGAAACAGTACTTTTTGTTCAGTGCAAATGAACTTAATGTTCTGCAACACAACAGTGCCACCTGCTGTTCAAAATCTGAACACTTGCATGCATACGCAATGTCATATCCTCGGCCTTAGCAATGAAACGGCAAAACATGTGGCCTTGAAGTTCATTTAAAGGACTTCAGAGATTTGTTTCCAGCCAGATTTATCATGGTAAAAAAAAAGTGTTATAAACATTGGAAAAACCAGAGTTATTTAATACTAAAATGAGTAAATGGATCGTTTTTAGATATTTGGGCAGGCCTGAAATCAGAGAATGATGTCACAATGCAACCATACTTAACACCATGTATTAAAATCTAGAGGTCATCAGGATCAGTCAGTGATTCTCCTACTATTCCTAAAGCCTACAGCTTTCCAGCTTGCTATGCCTTTTTCCCAGAAACACATCATCTCTGCATGCCAGGATCTGCAGGACAGCTTAGTCCCCTCATTCAAAGTGGTTAAGATTAGATGAACAAATATATTAATTTTGTGAAACTGACAGAGAGGTGAGGGTCACCAACAAAACCTGTCTGCTCAGTGAACATTTTATGCAAGGTATTCTTCTCTTTCATTAGAGACAACTGGAATTCAGGGATAATCTCTTAATATGAACGCGACCGAACAGACTATGTCCCTTCCCCATCCTGCCAACATCAGGTGCTATAGTTGGCAGGGTTGACTGCACCCGAGCGACAGCCAAAAAGTGACGAAAACAGTCTACACTGTGCGACCGGCCTGTGTGATTAAAAGAACTTAAATTTGTTTAGTGTATTTAGGCTGGTGAGCGAGCTGGCAATTGCTCCTTCAGCCGACACACACCCAGCATTTTAGAGCATATTTTTTTCAAGATTTGGAAAACATTATTTTTGTTGCTATCGCTACATGTGGCAGAAGGGGTTAAATGAGATTTTCTGTGGTTTGACCAACTCAGAAAACATTTATTAATCCTTCGCACAGACTTTAACAGCTCTTTTGGCTGATTTTAAGTTGGTGGGCATCTTTTTGGTTATTCTCAAGGGTCTGCTCTCCCTACAGACTGTAGTCACAGAATGAACACTTTGTTTTCAGTATGTGGATGTTTGTCTATTTGATTTGAGTTTATGGTTTACTCTGATCAAAGGTCACCACACTCTTAAAATGTTTCAATTGATCCAAATACTTGTGGGAAGGCTTTATTATCATAGTTGTTACCACTTGTAATATTCTCATCAACTGCTGAAATCTGGGGAGGAGTCTTTAAGGGTAAGCAGTACAATTTTCCTAATCAACTCAGTTTAACCACAGTCTGAAGAGAAAATGTAATGA
The DNA here is from genome assembly GCA_015106715.1 of Bujurquina vittata. Lineage (NCBI taxonomy): Eukaryota > Metazoa > Chordata > Actinopteri > Cichliformes > Cichlidae > Bujurquina > Bujurquina vittata. Next base: position 76,335 of record VUQK01016132.1, read on the forward strand.
GTATTAAACGACACAGGGCATTAAACATGCATTCAATTTTACAGAGGAGCTTGGTGACCCAACTGTCCCTGTAGACTCATAAGAAGCTAATTTTGATCTATATCAAGGACAATTCAGTCTTTAACAACGCTGTTAAACACTGGATTTATTCAAAACCACGTTTTGGCCATGCTCCTGACCAATGTCAGCAATGGAGGTGGTCAAAAAATGTTCATATTAAAAAGAAACATCTAAATTAAATGGGGGGAGGGGGGACAAAATAAAAGAAGATGCATGTAGAATATCACATGCATGCAATAATGCTTTTTAATCAATAAAAAGATAAATTTCCATTTCCTGTCCCTGCATTACCAGAAAAAACAAATAGTCTTGTCTAACTGACAAATGTCAAAGTGGCAGACAGAAAAGTTTTTTGGTTTTTTTTACCTTGACGCAGGGTAGGATGTGAGTCATAATGATCTGCTCACGATTGTCCTCTGGGAGGTTCTCACAGAATTCTAGCAACAGGAAAAATGCACCATCAAAATATAGATAGCAAGAAGTTGAAACGAGTTCAGCCCGTGTGATTCATCTTCTCACTAAGCCTCTTTACCTTTGACTTTGTTGGCTGCAGCAGCACGGACCTCGGCTTCACAGTCCTTCAGAAGATTCTGGAAGGCTGGGACCAGGTCGTTCTTTGTGATCTCTGGGCCCACTGCTTTCTGGAGCTACATTCAGAGAAAAAAAAAATTATTCATCTCTATTTATAAAATAAGCATGTGTCAATAAAAGTGGACATTATGGATTTTACTTGAGAATTCAAAATAAAAGGGATTAAAGGAAGATATTAGGTGTTTTATCCTCTGGTTCTTAGTACATCCTGTGTTTTATTCAGGTTCTTTTATTTTGTTTCCTTTCTTAACGTTGTCATTAGGGCTGTAACGATTATTCGACATTGTCGACAATAATCGACAATAAAAATAGTTGGCGACGAATTTAATTGTCGATTA
>VUQK01016133.1:7419-18701 GCA_015106715.1 Bujurquina vittata
GAGAGGGGAGGGAAAACCAAAAGAAAACCACCTTTGAAACAGGGGGGGTTCCCCCCGCCCCCCCCACACACACACACACGCACGAGAGAGAGGAAATAAAGGAGAAAAAAACAGACAGAAAATGTCAGGTCAAAACATGGGGACGATGACATGTCGATCTGAGACGTTTGTTTACATTTTTGTAGTGGTTGCTGGTTTTATTTCATTTATAATTTATTTATAATTTAGGTGAACTACGTGGAGTTTTTCTTTAGAGCTGTGATTGTTGTTGTTTGAATTTGTTTTATTATAATTGTGTTAAAGGGGATCCTGCTGCTGACCGCAAACCAGCATATTAGGTTTAGAGTTACATTTTCTATATCCTCCCTACAATTACAGACAGGAATGACATCCCAAAATATGTCACAATCGTATACAGCAATATGTCACGTGGCCATCTTATAATTGCTAATCTCAGAATAACTCATTATTTGAACCACTTTGGAAAATTGTATCCTAGTCCAACAGCCCTCATTAACATGCTTTTTGTTGAAGTGCAGTCTCTTTTTCTCCCTAATATAATCTGATAGACCTCTTTGGTCTGGATGAGTGGCACCCTGTCCAGGCTCCGAGCATGCTAACATGTCATTTGGATGCCCCTACTTGCCCTTTTGGTGCCCTGTAGCGTCTGGCAACCCTGCAAAGCCTGTAGCCGCCGTCTCATTAGCATGCACAGTGCCTGCCCGATCTCGCCATCGAGCAAGGTCACCGGAGACTGAAGGTGGTCGGAGTGTGCTGGAGTGAGTTGGTGCGGGTGGGGGGGGCTTGCTCTATTAGCATGCACTGGCTCCCCGCTCGTCGCTAAATTTTTCAGGAACCTCCAGCTGCTTGATGTTGTAGCGAATCACCAGAGAGGCTCGCAGTGTGCCTATCCGCCTTACCAGCCCCCCCAGCTCACCCGCGCCCACCCTCCATCTTCTTCCCCTCCAGAGTGCCGTCTCATCCAGGCCTCTTCACTTATTCATGTGTTTATTTATTATTTCATCGGCTGCGGCTGAGCCGGAGAAAGGAGGCATCTAGTTGTGAGAACAGTCATTAATTCATTAAAGCCTTTCCCCTCCTCTCTTCTCTCCTATCCATCTTTACCTTTATCTCCCCATTGCTGTCTGAGTGGACCCACGAGTTCACTCTGCTGCCCTCCTGTCCCTTTTACTCCAACTTAACACTTGTCTTTCTCTTTTTCCTTATATTTTTCTTTACATTTGCCATAAACTAGCTCTTATTTCACCCCCTCACCCCCTGGTAAATTTAAAGAAAAGAAAAGAAAAGAAAAGAAAAGAAAAGAAAAGAAAGAGCAGTGGTGACTGGTGATCAGTAAGAACTGTGGAACCTGCGAAACATTGAGTAAAACTTCTTCTCTTTACTTTTCTCCATAAATAACTTCAAGGGTTGAATCATTCAAGTTCAGCAAGATCTGAATGGTTTTCAAGGATACCCATGCTTGGTGTAGATGTGTAAAATGGGCTTTAGCTGCGACGATACTCAAGTGAGACAAAATGACACACTACACTGTAGTGCATTGTGATTTCAAGAGTTATTCTGACTACAGGTGTGCCCACAGTGAAGAAAGCATTACTTCATGACAAAGAAAAGATCAGACATTTCAGCTAGGGTCCTTCACTTTTTTTCCTCCTTTGTATGTCTCGGGTGAATAGACCCAGTGATGGGAAGGAAAACTATGGGAAAATGTCATATCTGAGATCATAACATCTTGGATTTCTGCTGAGGCATTTTTTTTAAACCAGGTGCTGCACTGCTCTTCACACTGCCCCGACTCCTCTCTATCGGGTTAACATAGGTAGTCAGAGCAGTTTGTGGATGTGCATATACTTGCCTCCTTGGAGGCCATTGTGGGGGCCCTGCTGGCTGCTCTGAGGGTTATGTATGGGAGTGGGGCTCCAAGGTGCTGGCAGGCCTGTCTGGGTTATTAATAACAGCAATAGACTGGACCTCACACACTCCATCACCTTCCGCCTTACACACCACGAGCCATCCACCACACTGACACCTGGCAGCTTCACTCCACTCACATCACCACTCTGGGTCACCTTACCACCAACCCAGGACAGGGGCAATGCTATCTGGGGGCTCCAGACAACACTTTGGCTTGACTGTCAGCCTCTGACAGGTTGCGCCCAATCTGTATATTTCTATGACATCATTGGTTTTCATATTTGGTTTAATACACACATTAGGCCAAAGTTACATTGCATTTAAAAAAAAAAGGACATTGCATCACATGAAAGACATGGAAGGATTACACGATGATGGTCAGCAGGGCCTCGTACTTAAGCACAAGATACCCAGGCTGAAAGAAAGGGAAAGTTGCCTTGTGTGTCTTTATAGCTGATGCACTTGAATGAATGCCTTTATGGTTGTTTTGCATCCATTTGAGGTCGTTTTACATTAGTTGTCTTGCCTGCCTTTGTGGTGGCTTTGTGATTGTTTAAAGTTATTTTGAGATTGATTTGCTTCTGCTTATTGTTGTTGTGAGTACATTGCTGCATTTTTCTTCATTTTTTCCCCCTATCTGTCGGTATTTGGATCTCTTTGTGGTTCTTTGGCTTCTTTTTGAGCTTTTACATCTGTTTGTAGTGATTCTGTCTTTGAGCCTTCCGCATCATCTTCACATCATAGTGTTAGACTTTTGGGCCCCTTCAGTAACCCGTCATTAGTTAAAGTTGTTATTCAGATCCAAAGAGAATTTTCACCAAACTCTCCACAGAGCTTCGTTCATGTCATTAGACTGGCTTTCCACCTCACGAACTCTGATCTTGCTTGATAGACCTAACAAAACACTAACAAAAATCACCCCTGTAGCTAACTAATGAGCTAGATATGTTTTTTACAGTTAAAGAAGCCAAAACCTGAGCCTGTTACAGAAAAGCTTTTAAAGTTTAAAAATGCATTCATCAATATTTTCATGTTAACCATTGATCAAAGGTCATGCAAATGCAGAATGCCCCCCAGCCCCAAATAAAAAAAGAAAATTCAGAATTGCTCTCATATCTGTCTACAGGCAAATCTTAACAGGCCAGCAGTGATTTGGACCCATTAAATTGCCAAAGAGTTCATATATGAAAATCACGGTGTAAATTTCCTTTGTAATGTACTTCGTTGTCTTATAATTTAAATATGCCCTAATAGATCATTACTCATATTTTACCTCAGACAAGCAACTCATAACACCACATATTTTTCCAAGACACCTTGCTGCTAATCACTATATCCTCTGTTCCCCACAACAAATAGTTATGAACCATCTGTCACTCTCGTGATTGATCACCATCCTCACCAAGTCTTCATTTGATGAAATCAAGAGTAACTCCCACCCACAGTGAGTCACATTACTGCTATTTGCATTTACTCTGGATATACTTAGAAGGGATCCAAAAAAGTTGGGTTGTTTGGGATGCTGTGTAAAATGTAAATTAACGCAGAATGCAATGATTTGCAAATCTCATAATCCCATATTTTATTCACAAAAGAACACAGAAAAATATCAAATGTTTAAACTGAGACATTTTACTATTTCATGAAAAACCACTAGCTCATTTAGAATTTGATGGCAGCGACACATCTCAAGGAAATTGGGACAGGGAAACAGGGTTTAAAAAAGAGCATCTTTGTAGAGAGGCAGAGCTTGTCAGAAGATGGGCAGTGGTTCACCCATCTGCAGGAAAGTGCAATAAAATACCCACAGTACATAATATGATCAAAAGACTTTGAGATATCTGTGTGCAAGTGACAAGGCTGAAAATCAGTATTGGATGCCCACGATCCTCAGCTCAGATACCACTACATTAAAACAGGCATGACTGCCATGGAAATCACTGCATGGGCTCAGGAACACTTCCAGAAATCCCTCCCTGTGAACACAGTTCACCATGTTATCCGCAAATGCGGGTTGAAAGTCTACCATGCAAAGAAGAAGCCGCACGTGAACACCATCCAGAAATGCTGCTGTCTTCTCTGAGCCAAAGCTTATTTAAAATGAATTGAGGCAAAGTGGAAAACTGTTCTGTGGTCTTTCTGGAAAACATGGGCGCAAATGAAAACATTTAATAAAATAAAATAAAAAAATATGACTAAGAAGGCCCAAGACTTTTGAGCAGCTCCAATTGGACATCATTCCTCTCCCCAAAAGTCCAGAAACTGGTTTCCTCATCATATGCACTGGTGTAAAAAGAAGAGGGGATGCTACACAAGAGACTTTATTCGTAAACTTAAGCTAAAATTGGATATATGTGCTCTCGCTTGCTCGCACCACATACAAATCGAGCAGCAGAATTTTGCAGCAGCTGTAGGCAAGCAGTGGAGGTCTGGCTAATTGTGGTAAATTGTGCATTGCAGGAATCAAGACAAAAACGTCTGTTAGAGACGTAGGACCTAAACCACTGGAGAGCTGCACCTATGATGCCAACCCAGTGCTCCAGCCTAGAGATGAGGCTCTCATGGTCGTGCTGTTAAGTCCAAAAGCATGAGTATTACACAGTCATGGAGTCAGCTGCTCAAATAATATAATTAAAAACCCCAACTGGAACATTTCCAGAATTGCATATTGATCCAGGAAGGGCTTTAGTTGGGTGCAGACAATTCTTTCCAGTTTAGGCAAAAATGGTAGCTTGGAGGTGGGCCTAAAGTTTGACAATACAGATTTTTTTTTCAACATGGGTTAGATAACAGCATGTTTAAAATAACGTGGCATCACTCTAGAGGTCAGACTACTGTTAATAATGAAGAAAAGAACCAAAGATCAGAAAAACCTCCTTAAGAAGTCGAGAGGGGACAACATCAAAGACGGCTTCATACCGAAAACCAGCTGCTCCGCGAGGGACAAATGGTCAAACACAACCAAACAGGGTATTAGGGTGGATGGATCATGAGAGGGTGGTGAAATAAGGGCCCAGGCGCTCACAACCTTCTTCAAAAAAACAAGTGAAGAAACTGACCTCAAGCTTCACGTAAAGCTTCCAGATGGACAGGTTCATTGACACTGAGAACAGAGTTCAGTGTGGTGCAAAGCACACGGTGGTTATGAGAGTTAGAAACAAGGATATCAGAGAAAAACTTTGACCTCACGGCTTTCACAGTTCTCTGAAAACAGCACCAACTTTTTCTTGACATTTCAAGAGAAACCTGCAGCCTCTCCTTTTCCCACCTCCATACAGCTGTTCTGCAACAGCACCATGGTTCTGATCTTTGGTTGCCTAATTTTTAATAGTGAATGGTTCAGCAAATAGAATGACAATGAAGGGTCAGCACCTCAGTATCAGAGGACACAAAGGGCTGCAAGGTCATGTCATCTTTAAAAACAGCAGAGAAGTAAATAGAAGTGGATGGTTTAAAAGCATGGCAGTGCCAAGCAGGAGTGCACGAATCAGCAGAATGACAGACAGGAAAAAAAAATTAAAACAGGTATATGGTCTAAAATATCTGCATCAGCGTTTTCCAAGTGCAGATCCACCGACAGATAAAACAAGATCCAATGTGTGCCCACGTTTTGAGTGGAACCATTTACAGACTGACTTAGATTAAAATAGTCCATTAATCTAAGTCCTTCACCAAGTGCCTTCTCAGGACACCAAATGTGAAAATTTAAATCCCCAACAGTTAAGACTTGCTATATTTTGGCATAATTTCAGCCCAGATATCCAAGGAGAAACTCCTCACAGGAGAGTGACCCAACTGAAAAAGCTAGAGACAGCAACTGGGAGACAAGTGCTTATAGATCAATTTAAAAACAGTTGCTAAACCTCCGCCAGGACCTGAGGACCAGGGGAAGCCACGTACATGCAGTCACAGAGAATTCAAAGTCACCAGGAGCCGTCCCGGTTTCAGTCATGCAGAGGAAATCCAGACAGAGACAGAAATATACATTTGTACCATGTCTACATCACAACTGTGATATTTCTTTTTTTTAAAAAAAACAAGAAAACAGAAACAAATCTGGCAGCATTTTATTGCTCACCTGTTATTGTTTTTACAGTATAATTAATTTCAGTGTCATTTAACTTTCTCATCAACACAAATTTGTTGCATCCTGCACTTCTTTACTTATTATCGAGAAACACAATATAGAAGTATTTGATATGCACAGGCTTTGCAGGCCTGCAACGTGCAGGCTTTAATCTAAAGCTATACCTGATAATTTTTCCATCTCTTTGTTTTCAGGTACCTTCAAATATTCCCGTGCCAGTGTGACTGATAGTCATCCATGCAGAGCATGGAAGACACAAATGAAAGGGAACAAGAGCAGGAATGGGGTGAGATTGGCAGGCGTGGGGAAGGCCACAAAAGGTGACGAAACATGAGTGAAAGAGCCAACAGAGAGGTGTGCGTGTTTGTATGAGAAGGAGGGATGATAGAGAGCGCGAAGGAGAGGTGGGAAAAGAAAGAGGGGGGAGACCGAGGCCAAATGAATGAAAGGGAGAAAGAAAACTGAATAAAAAATAGAAGCCGAGCAGGGTCCTAATTTTTCATTTCAGCCGACGGACTCGAAGCCTCAAGATCAGACAATCAGACCCGGTGGCTTTGGGTGGCTCAGTCAGCTTAGGGCTTAGAAAATGATGGGAGGATGATGAGGAGGGATAGAGAATCTCAGCGAGGAACAGGAGAAGGAGGAGGAAAGAGAAACAGCGTTGGAGTAAATAACAGCAACACAAAAAGACAAAGAATTCAGCGATGGAGACTGCAGAAGCACTGCGGAAGAGGAAGTGGGGTGATTTTTTTTTTCTGCTCAGGGCTATGTGTGGGTTTGGAGCGGAATGGGCGTTGTTTACTGTCACCAAACAGACCCCCGAGTACCGACCCCTCCCTGGGCGTAAACAGCCGAGTCGAAGGTGAAGGGCAATGAGGACTGATGGACAGATGGCCTGATGGAACAACAGAATTTCTTCTTTTAAGAAAGCCGTCAGTGCTGGGTTTATGTGTCCTTCACCCCAATCCCGTAGGAATAGCATTAAAACAAAACTCCCCTCCCTCACTTCCTTCTCCCCCTTTCTCTCCTCTCTCTCTCTTTCTCTCCACCCCCTCTCTCATTAAAACTGTGCGCCTCGGCTTCTAATTAAATCCCACTTGAAAGTCTTAAAAGTCAGACTCAGATTGATTCAATTTGCATTTCTGAACAGGGAACATTGCCTAAAAGGATTAATAAATTGGTTGAAAATGCCTCTTTCTGCAATGTGCTGTTGTTGCTTGTAAGACAACACCCGTCCAATACCTCTGTTTCTCGCATTCTTTCACTCTTTTCAACACATTCACTCCTGCGTGTTCACACATGGACACACAAACCAGGCCCTAAAAGCACTGAACCCAGCTGTCCATTCATGCATTTGTCTACACACACACACACACACACACACACACACACACACGTACACACACTTCTCAGTGATTCCAACCTTCAGCCATCAATTGAATTCACATGTTTGAAAAAAGAAAAACTCTGTGACTTTAAAAGCAGTGCGCGCACACACACACACACACACCTTTGAATCTACACGTACAAACATTCTTGTGCACATTTTCAGCAGGCGCCCACACGCACTTGCCACATTCACACACAGCAGCAGAGTAACACTGTTGGCAGTCCTCCAAATTTTTCAACAGAACATGATGGAAGCATACATGGGAGGAAAGTGAGGGATGTACCGCGAGAGAGAAAGAAGAAAGGGGGAGGGCGGCAACAGCTCAAACAAGCCTCACTGGGGGATTAAAAAAGCAATAGCAAGATTGGCATGAAGAACCTCAGCCATGGTGACGTGCCATTGATGACTCACTCAGATGATAATATGCAGGGTGCACTGATGCTGGAGGAAAACTGGCTACGGGTCAATGGCTGTTCTCTCTCTGGGGCACACCGAGTCAGCTAACTCACCAACCCGAGTCCCAAGATCTCGCAGTCTTGTTAGGAGTGACTGTGAAGTGGCTGTGCATGCCCACATGGCCTGTTTAGAGTTGGCTTATGCTGAGTTACAGGCTCCCATTGATGGGAAGAGTTAGTTGTAAAATAAATAATCAATTCACGACTCGTTAACCATCAGTTTTGGAAGCAATTTATCGATTAAATGAAGATAACGGTACCACAAATTCTGTGGTGCAAGACCATACGAGCATTCCCGTGGTTAATATTCCAAAATTATACACAAGTCTATGAGTACCACAGGAATTTACAGCCGGAACATTCATTACCACTAATGCAAAACCTGTTGTCCAGAACTTCAGTGGTAAATCTGTGGTAAGTAATGGACAGTACGGTTGTGGTAAAATGTTTACATATATACTCATAATGGGCACAAATGGTAATTTGAGGCTTTTTGTGAATTCTTTAAACTGTTCTTTTTCTAGGGTGGAATGCCTCGACAGCACAAATCTTTAATGACTTTAAAAAAATGTAAAGAAAATTAAACTTGGGTGCACAAGTTTTAGTTTACAGACAGCAGTTTAAACCACTGATCCTAGAATGTGTAGTTGTTTAGAAATGGTTCCAAGAGACTTTCCCAACTTCTGTAAATTCACCTTTTTAGATCTTCACTGAGATCCTTGGACTTTCCCCTTGTTCTGAATATTGGTCAATCCAGTGAGTGCTGTCAAAAAAACCCAAACCCTTTTAGCTGGCAACGAAATACTACCAGTTGTAGTAAATCATAATTACTAATGACTTATTAAGCCTTGGCCAAATTAAAATATATTATAGAACCTTCAGCGCCACTTATTAAAAGATTTAAGTGAATGTATGTATATGTTAAGGCCTGTATGTATACTTTTGACACTGTGTGGATTAAAGATAATTTAAAATAACTTGTGCACCCAATTCTTGTTTTTTAAGTTATTAAGATGTATGATACACAATCTGTCCACCTTAGAAAAAGAAGAGTTCAAAGTAATAATTAAAGGATCAAAAGCCATGTTCTGATGGTCATATTCACAGCTGTATTATTGAAACCTGACTTGCAGGTCACTGGTGAATGGACTGACACATATATAACAAACATACTCTGAACATTCATGCAGTACTTCTATGCCTTAGATACTTTCTAACCATAAAACACACACACACACACACACGCTCCAGTGGATGTGAATTACCTACAGATGCTCTGGCATGTGGGCTGGCGATGCCAGGATTTGAACTACCAACCTTCCAATTGGTAGGTAACCCGCTCGCTCCTCCTCCTGAATTACAGCTGCCCCAAATGGTAAAAACTATTATAATAAGTATAATATAAATATTGCCTAATTGTTCATTGTTGCCTTTCATAGCCTCCTACGTGGCCACACATTTATTACATATGGTGGGTTTTGAAAGCTGAGAGGATCTTTAAATTTGTTTTTACAAAAGATTTACAGAACATTTATTTTAGCAATTAAATTAATTTGGGGTGGATTTACAGGCAGTATTTCTAAAATCATAAAGGGCAGCGTTAAATCCTGTAGGCCAGAGCATAATTCTGAGGAGGTTTGGATTAAAAAAAAAAACAAATCAATGTAATGCACTGATGTGATATACCGATACTGCAGTCAGAGATTTATTCTTATCATATTCACCTTCATATTAGAGAGTTATGCAAACAAAGAGCATTCTCACAGATTTGGCTAGAAATCCTGTGTACAAAGTTGATGCAATTCATTTTAGCACCCCAGCAGGTCTCTGCGCCATTAAGTGTAAGACCGATCTTTTATATAATAGTTACTAATGGTTTACTCGGTTTCAGTTACATAGAAACTATTACCTTGCTATTGCTCCAGGCTGCAGGGAGCTTTTCCTTTAGGCATCATCTGAACATCACTGCTTAGAATCATATTGTAATCTCGCTCCAGGCTCCCATGAAGCTGAAGCAGCATATGGTACCGCTTCATTGAGGTCACTAAGGACTCGTGTGTGCTGACCTCAGATTCAAGACACTACTGCAACGCGAGGGAAAACTTGGCTCTTAACTTAGGACAACACTGACCTCAAGTGGCTGTTTTGCAACATCTCATTAAGCTGACTAGAGCTCAGCTGCAGCACTCACTGCAGTTACACATTATTGTGATGATTTTGTGCACTGATTACAGTAGATGTTTTACACTTAAAGTGGAAATGAAGCACTACATGTTCAAAGGCTAATTTACACCATGGGGTACTGTGTGGCAGGCGAGGTCAGAACCAGAATCCAGGACTCGTAGAGCAGAACTAGATTTGAATGTGGTTTTATTGCAATGTGACAAGAAACAACAAATACAGCTATACTGGAGCTGGTCGGGTCCCAGAACTAACCTGCAGAAACTGTGGAGCACGGAGACACACAGCGTGGGTTAAACATTGACGACAACATGACAACGAACTGAGAAACACTGAGACCTTAAATAAACACACACACACACACACACACACACACACACACCAGGTAATCAGCCGAGGAGAATGAGGCACAGGTGAAGAGAATCACAGCAAATGAGACACAAAACACACGAGACAAGGGTTGGCAAAATAAAACAAGAAGAGAGTAAACAGGAACACAAACTTAGCCTTGACACGTAGGGAGGCGGGCAGCGGAAAAGGGCACGGAGACAAAACACACACACACACACACGCAAGTACACAGATGAGTGGCCTAGGGAACACAGGAGAACCGGGACTCTAATATAAATAAACCATCCCCAAGTACGTGACTGATAACTACATTAAGGTACGAAAATACAAATGCAAAACCCACAAAGAATGTAAGCCAGAAACAAACTAAGAAATTCACCTGGAGAAATAAACAAACACAGTAGTTCAAACCCAAGAACACACGAACACACTAAAAACACAGGGCAAACGTCCCGGACCATGACAATGGAGCCCTGCTCTAAAGAATAGATCATAACCCTGACTGTGAAGCTGTCAGAAATAAGAAATAAGAAATAAGTGTTTACATATAAATAAGAAATAAGTTACAGTTTTTAGAACATGTGTAGCGCCATCTTGTGGCTGGGTGGCTGTAGCTCAGGAGGTAGAGCAGGTCACCCACTGATTCCTGGTTCGATTCCTGGCTACTCCAGGCTGCATGCCAATGTATCCTTGGGCAAGATACTTAACACCAAGTTGCTCTCCGACGCCAGCGGTTGGAGTGTGAATGTTAGCTAATTAAAAAAGCACTTAGCTTAGTTACACATGGAAGTGCTTGTATGAATGTGTGTGAATGGGGTAAATGTAAACATGTTGTGTAAGCGCTTTGAGTGCTCGGACAGAGTAGAAAAGCGCTATATAAGAACTA
>VUQK01016134.1:12060-24471 GCA_015106715.1 Bujurquina vittata
GGTGTCCGTTTCCATGTAAATGGACAAAAATGCTGCTTTTTGAAAATGGAGGCACTCACACATGCGCACTATGGTTGTGGCTCTATCCACACTGCCAGCTTGTGGCCTGGCAATTGGATCTGCAGCGTTTTTAGCATCTTGTGTTTCTGTGTAAATGGAGATAATTTCTGAAAAGTTTCCATGTGAATGCACTACTTTTTGAAAACAAAAACCACAAAAAAAGATTTCCACTGAAAATGCTCTTGTGCAAACGGGGCCTTAATTTGGTGGTTCATGCAGTACTGTGCTAAAATCTCTAATTTCTTTATATTGTACAGAAAATATGTGCAGCCATTTATGGAAATGTGCAAACATACATGAATGCAGTTTATAAGGCTAAAAAAACAGAGCTTGAAAGTCAATATTTGGTATGACCACCTTTATTCTTCAGCACAGTCTGAACTCTATGAGGCAGCTTTCTGTAATTTCTTTAAGAGCCTTCAGGAATAGTTCTCCAGGCTTCATGAATGACATTCAAAGCTCTTGTTTGGATGCTGACTGCCTTTTGTGCTCTTCTCTCTGTCCAGATGATCCCACTCTCCTCAAGTAATAAGGTCTGGGCTCTGGGGATCTATGATCCATTGTGTGTTTTTCTAACCAGGTATGTTTTTACTGTATTGCCAGCATGTTTGTGACTTTTCTGTGCTGAGAAATGAATTCTGACAAGATCTCCAACCCCACTGGCTGAAATGCAGCCCCAAACCATGACAGAACCATGACAGAACTGGTGTACCTCTCTCCTGATCTCCTCTTCTCCTCCAATGTCAGTTTCAACAGGAATTGTTTTTTTTTTAAGTTTTTGTGAAGAAAGTGTCATTTCTTGGTGACACTGACCATCCAACTGGCAATTGACTCAAGGGGGCGTTTATAGTCGAAAGTAGATATGCCCCCTTGAGAAGGAGGGGGTCTGCGGCTGGTAACTCGATCAGAGCAGCAATTTTAAGTGGCTGTATTATATCTGATCTACTGTAATTTCCTTTTGGAAATGACATAAAGTAACTATTACTACACATTATACATAGTGTGTGTGTGTGTGTGTGTGTGTGTGTGTGTGCGTGTGTGTGTGTGTGTGTGTGTGTGTGCGTGCGTGCGTGCGTGTTGCACATATACCTCTCTGGTTTTGGTTGGTGTCGTTTGCAAGCAGGTTTCGTTCTCCAACCACACTCCCCCCAACATACCAGTTAACATTTGGGTTCCAGCTATTGCTGTAGCCACACAAGTGATTCTCCTCAAAATTACATTCTGTTAAAAGGAACAGCAAAGTACAACTTTTATTTTCCCAGTCATGCTTTTTTTTGTGTGACTAGTTATATTTTCACACCACACATAGATTGCTGGTGAAATGCCTAAGTTGACCCACCTATGCAGTAACCAGGAACAATGTGAATTTCAAAGATGGCCACGTTGTTCCCTGAGCCGTGTTCCGGTTGACCTTCCAGCAAAATCTGAAAAAAAAAAGATTTACCAGCAAACTGAGACAGAAGGCAGACACCAATATTATGATGCCAAACCAATGTCACATCATGCTGTCCTCACATATCATTAGATATGAGGTGTGGTCAAACAGTTTAGGACATGTCTAACATCCAGGATGGCTAAATTACTCAAAGTCCTATTCTGTCCCTTCTCTGCAACACATGCTGGATTTCCTCCAGTGCTGAGTATCATTCTACTTGATTTAAATTTTTGAGGATCTGAACATACTAGAAAGAAGGTGAATCTGTGGGGCAGGTGATGTGTAAATATTGTGTTGGTCTGGGTGAAAATCCCTGTTTTAAATGTGCTGTGTGCAGGGCCATGATGGCACACATCAATATTTAGCTCATTTCTGCTTAGACGTTCAGGTGCTTTGCTGTCCAACAGTTACAGTAAATGAAACATCCATAAATATTTAGACAATATTTGTAATTGTGCCTCTGTACCCCACCACAGTGGATTTAAAATTAGTGAACATATGTGACTGAAGTGCAGACTTTGAACTCTATTACAGCAATTTTCAGACAGTCCCGTATTTTAAGAGGGTTAGGTATAATTATAAAATAATGTCATTTTAAATATTTATAGGGTTCCTTTTAATACTTTGATTAAAAATCATACCAGCCAACACACCTGAAAAATATAGAAGTCATTAGCAGGACTCCGGAGAACTCACCTGCATACTGAGGAGGTAATTCAGCCATTGGATTCAGGTGTGTTGGATCAGGGACACCATCTAAAACCTGCAGGAAACCGTCCCTCAAGGTCCGGAGTTTGAGACCCCTGGTCTAAAGAACTTTTTCCGGAACTAGACTCTTTTAATCTGGCCTTCCTGTTCTTAAGTATAATTTATTGTAAACCCTCTGAATTTCTATTCGTTGATGCATTTCTTGATTTGACATTTTAACACCCATGTCCTTAAAAATGTTCTTGACTTGACCAGATGCTATGACGTGTTTTTCTTAACCAAGGAAACAATTTTGTGATCATCCACTTTAGTTGTTTTCCATGATCTTCCAGGCCTTTTGGTGCTGATGAGCTGGCAGGTATACTGCTTCTTAGGATGCACTAGATTGTTGATTTGACCAATCCTAAAGTTGTTGCTATCTCTCTGGAGAGATAAATTAGTTTTTTCAGTCTAATGATGTCTCCTTCACTTGTATCGACATACACATATTTGGATTTATAGTGTGTATATTACATATTATATTATCAATGCAATTTGAACAACTTTTATACAATGATAGATAAGTTACATTCAACTCACTGTGCACACAAGGCGCACAATGAAATGGTCGTTCCAGATCACTCATCCAGAGACGAGCATCTGTGGTCACGCAGCCAGAGACCCGCGCTACCGTTAGGCAATGTGGTTTAAGTGTCTTGCCTAAGGACACAACACAGCGCAGGGACAGGGGCTTAAACTGGCAACCCTACAAGGCGAGCACCTAACCACTGTGCCACTTCCAGTCAGCCTTAATATAACTCTTCCATACTTACGTTTTTATGTTGTTATATTTTATCTGTTCTCGTCTCTATGTGTATAGTTTAGCACTCATCATTGGCACTTTCAGTTTGATGTTTAGCTACTGTAGATTGTATTTTGGTTGCTTTGTAGTTGGAAACAAGGAGCCAGCATTCCCTGACTGAGGAACCATCACTCTCTTCAGCTGCACAGCTCTTGCCCATTGCTACTGGTTCACCCTGCTTGTCTCTCTGCTAAACATGTCCAACTTAGCAGATGAACCAGTGTCCATCCAGTTCAGCTGAGGCATCGCTGTCCAGCTGTCTTTTATCTCCTGTCCTGGAGCTGTTCATCACTGCCCAGAATACCAGCCCTGCTGCTGTGTCCTGTGATGGAGTTGTGTCTGAGCCCCATATTCTTTTTCTTCTTCTTCTTCTTCTTTTGTCCTTGTCGAGTCATCTGTGAACCCTTCTGATACCTAGTTCACATTTTGGATATATTTTCTCAATCCTTGTTTACGTTCTATTGTTGTCTCGTGTTTGTTAACTTTTGTTATCTTTTAGACTATGTACCTTTCAACTTCAGTATTAGCTATTAAAGTTCATTTTTTGGAGTTGCCTCCTACATTCTGCATTTTGGGTCCTTATCATGCACTCCACATAACATTGTGTTGTGACATAAGGGTGAAGGAAAACCTGCTTTCACATCTTTGTTATTATACAGGGTAGAATGATTTCTTTTTCTCTGAATATTAGAATCTTTCTTTTACTAGTCAAATATTTTATATTTTTAGCCTCTTAAAAGATGTAATGGATAGCTAGCCTGACCCTGATTTTAATAGTAAAGCGGGTGAGTTAAAAGTGCCTTTGCAATACATATTAACAGCAAGGAGTGAGCCCTGATGCCACTGACACAACATAACAGACACCCTGTGAACATGACCTTCGAAGATATTCCTACCTGGTAGGGGATGGTGGTGTTTGGTAGGTCCACACTAGCGATAAGCCAACTATCAGAGGCGTTGTTGGCAGTCCAGAGACAGTAGTCAAAGTTATCACTGTCTGGTCTGAGGTGAAGCTGCAGGGAACCTTGTCCAGTGATCTGGTACACCAGCCTCACACAGCTCCAGTCCTGTTGGTCCAAAGATGGACTAACAAGAACTGCTTTTTCCTGGTCATCTAAGAAGGCTGAGTCCACTGTTATTAGATGCCCTGTGACAACAGCATAAAATGGAATTACATCAGGGAATTGCCTCTTCTTTTTTTGCAGTGGTGTTGAACAGATTGAAACATTCATTTCAATTCAGTTCAGTTCAAGTATATTTATATAGCACCAAATCTCAAGAACAGTCATCTCAAGGCACTTTATATTGTAAAGACCATGCAATAATACAGAGAAAATCCCAACAATCAGATGAGCCCCTATGAGCAAGCACTTGACAACAGTGGGGAAGGAAAAACTCTCTTTTAACAGGAATTGGCTCGGGGAGGGGAACCATCTGGCCTGACTGGCTGTGTGTGAAACAGGACAAAAGACACACTGTGGAAGAGATCTAAAGGTTAATAATAACTAATGATTAAATGTAGAGTGGTGCGGAAGAAGGTATGCTCAGTGCATCATGGGAAGTCCCCAGCAGCCTAGGTCTATTACAGTGAAACCAAGGTAGGGTTCAGGGTCACCTGATCCAACCCTAACTGTAAGCTTTATCTAAAAGGAAAGTGTTAAGCCTAATCTTAAAAATAAAGAGCGTGTCTGTCTCCCAAATCAAAACTGGGAGCTGGTTCCACAGAAATGGGGCCTGAAAGCTAAAATCTCTCTGTCTCCTATTCAATTTAATTCAGTTCATTTATTTAAAAGGGACAGCATAATTTCACTTAGTTCCAATAGAACACCTGAAACTGATGTACTGCACATATAGTTTATAACCAACCCTTGTCCCTTGTTGTACTTTTAAATACCTTAAGAATCACAAGTAAGCCTACAGTCCAAGAGTAAAGTCCTCTATTGGCTGATCTATGAGGTCTTTAAGATAAGGTGGGGCCTCATTATTCAAGACCTTGTATGAAGGGAGAAGGATTTTAAATTAAATTCTGGATTTAACAGGGAGAAAATGAAGATACACCAACATGAAATAAATATTTTCTCTGTCTAGTCCCTGTCAGTACTCTCGCTGTAGGATTTTTGAATTAGCTGAAGGCTTTTGAGAGAGCTTTTAGGACAACCTGATAGTAATGAATTACAATAGTCCAGCCTAGAAGCAATAAATGTATGAACTAGCTTTTCAGCATCACTCTGAGACAATATGTTTCGAATTATAGAGCTATTGCACAAATGCAATAAAGCAGTACAAATCTGTTTAATATGCACTTTGAAGGGGAAAAAATGACTCTAAGATTCCTCACAGTGTTACTGGAGGCCAAAGTAAGGAGGATCTGGTTAGACACCATGTTTCTAAGGTTTGTAGAGCTGAGTACAATAACTTGTTTCATCTGAATTTAGAAGCAGGAAATTAGAGGTCAACCTGGCCTTTATGTATTTAACATTCCTGCAGTCTAACTAATTTTTTAATTAGTTCAGGGTTCTAGTCAGAAAAAAATTTCAGCCTCGGTGCTTTTTTTGGGGTGGGATGCTAATTAGTTTGCAAATACCAATTAGCTCGCTAATGTTAAACGCTAAATCTCACGATCGCGTGCTAGTTGAGTGATAGTAAACAGCTAGGCCTGAATTAGACTTTTGCCTCAGGTCTTTACAGGACCAATGCACATAACCAGAACTCACCTCTGAAGCCTATGTAGTAATCACAACCCTTGCAGGCTGCATCTACCTGACATATAGTCACATTTCACGAGAGGTGATTTCCCAGTTACGTATGTAGAGCCAACACAGGCCTTATTTGATTGATAGTGCAATAATTCTTCTTGCATATAAACAAGAAGAGTTACACTCATGCATGCATTCAACACGTCCCAGAGCGCTGTTTTCTTCCACTTATGGGTTTGCAGAAATCACATAAAAATCATACACAACAAAAACATTGTAAGATGTTTTTTTGAGCCGATCGACTACTAATAGCACTTTCTACTTTTGAATGTCCATCATCACATTGTCAGCATGAACTATCATGACTTTAATGCAAGCCACTAACTATGACAACAGTAAGTAACATCATTTTGATGGGAAGTTTAGTTTTTCCTCCAAGGCCTCTCACAACTCACAGATTTTATGTCTAATAAGAAGAATGAAATTGTCCTTTGAGCTCCCTTTTTCGTCTTCTTCCTCCTTGCATTCACGCTCGTTGCCATTTTGCTTTCTGTAGCCCCGAGAAATGAAGCATGAACAGGACCGTCACGAGATCTAGCGTGCACATGTGAGCAAAATTGGCCATGCGCGGTGGTTGATTGAAACTTGTTGTGAAATAATACTTTAATGCAGCGATCTAGCAAGAGAGGGGAAAAAAGTAGAGTTTGGTACTGGCAATGGCGTGGAGTGTGCTAATTGCAGTGATAGCAAAGACTTCCGATAGCGAACCGGGGAAATTCTCAGTCTGGCGCTAGACATACTCAGCATGGCATAGCACTGGGCAATCAACCGCTGGCCTAAAACTCTGCAGGAATGTGCAGTTTAAAGTCATAATGCAATTAATACACCGATCAATCATAAAATTATGACCACCTGCCTAATACGGTGATGGACCTCCATTTGCTGCCAAAACAGCCCTGACCCATCCAGGCATGGATTACACTAGATCCCTGAAGGTGCGCAGTGGTATCTGGTGCCAGGATGTTAGCAAGAGATCCTTTGAGTCACGTAAGGTGCGAGGTGGGGCCCTCCATGGATCAGACTTGTTAGTCCAGCACATCCCACATGTGCTTGATTCTGGAAGCATTTTTGCTTTGTGGCACAGTGCATTATCCTGATGAAAGAGGCTACAGTCATCAGAGAATACCCTTTCCATGGAAGGGTGTACACGGTCTGCAACAATGCTAAGGTAAAGTTGTACGTGTCAAAGTAACATCCACATGAATGGTAGACACAAGGTTCCCAAGCAGAACATTGCCCAAAGCAACACACTCTTTCCACTGGCTTGCCTTCTTCCCATAGTGCATCCTGGTGCCAGGTGTTCCCTAGGTAAGCGACACACACACACTTGGCCGTCCACATCTTGTGAGAGAAAACATAATTCATCAGACCAGGCCACCTTCTTCTATTGCTCAGTGGTCCAGTTTGGATGGTCACATGCCCATTGTTGCCGATTTTGGCGCTGGACAGGGGTCAGCAGGGGCACCCTGAGTGGTCTGTGGCTATGCAGTCCCATATGCAACAACCTGAGATGCACTGTATTCTGAAACCTTTATAACCAATATAAGGTTTTTTTAGCAATCGGTCACCTTTCACTCCCCATGTGCATCAGTGAACCTTGTCCGTCCACAATCGTGCCACTGATTCACCAGTGTTCCTTCCTTGGACCGCTTTTGATAGATTCTGACCACTGCATACCGGGAACACCCCACAAGAGCTGCAGTGTTAGAGATGTTCTGATCCAGTCACCTAGCCATCACAACTTACCCCTTGTCAAACTTGCTCTTACCCCTGGACCATTTTTCCTGCTTCCAACAAATCAATTCTGAGGACAAAATTTTTACTTGTTCCCCAATATATCCCACCACCTAACAACTACCACGAGGAAGCGAAATTCACCTGCCAGTGGTCAATAATGTTTTTTCCTGATTGGTGCATGTTAAAGTAATATGCAGCCAATTTGTACATTTGGTTGTTTGGTTCCAGAGAGCTCCCCAACATAGAACTAGCCTTCCCAAACAGTTTGTTCAGCTGGTGTGTGTATTGTACTGAATTTGATTCTGTTCCCATAACAGACTGCAGAGAACAATACTTTTAAAACACAACTTTTAAAAGCTCCACAGAAATCCAAAAATATTTTCAAGAAATGAAATTCTTTTATGTATACAGCATCTGTATTATGTTTCCAGTCTATTATCAGGGTAGACCGCAAAGAATCCCCACCCCCACTGGAACCTTAGTTCCAAGAATAGTGTTTTACTTAGTCTTGGTCTACCTCAAGAAAGACAATCTCTTTGATCTTGGCCATATTTGAGAGCACATACATTTTCCTACAACGCACCACAAAACAGAAACCCTGTGAGAGACTTTCCTTTTTCCCTTTACATCATAGCTAAGACTCCTCTTTCTCACTCACAGTTTTTTTTCCCAGAATGCATAGGCAGTTAAGTGGATATAAACATGGTTTATGCAGAGTTGGTTTATGCAGAGATGGTTTAAGTACCCTCAGTTCTAATCCCAGAGTGGACAGGGGAAGGTATGGGGAATTGTATCTGCAAGCCCTTATTTGGTCAAATGAAGATCATCCAGAATCCTAGTAGCAATAGAAGTCTTTGAGGGGTGAGCTAGGAAATAACATTATGCACAGTGTAGACAGAGTAGTAAGTAATGCCACTTAGATGGACATTTCAGGTTACTGGGTTAAACCAAGTTACACTGTGGCAGAACACAAGAGCAGTTTTAAACAGCACTTGTTTACAGTTTGGAAAATCATGTTTGTCACATTAACAGCGAGTTGTTTGATTTGTAGCAGTGGAAATACTGGCACTGTCACTGTTTTGGCGAATGTGAAGCTAGTGACACCAGCAACCGTAGCTGATTGTCTTCAGGGGCCAGAGCAGGCAGCACATATGTTTCGACTGATGAGGTGCCGCTGTTCGTGCCAGTGTCGGCGCTGGTTCTAATGAATCAGTGAACCGCTCAAGAATGGGCCTGCATTTGCGAGCTGATCCTTTACATATGAGTGTGGGTGGGTCCTCGTCTGGAAGTGGAAGCCGTAGGGCACAAACGTGAGAGAACAAGTTCCACTTTCGCAAACTTTATTTCTTGTGCTACGAACATATTTTACAATCCAAACAAAACTACTGCAGCATCTGTGTGTGGCACAAGGTAAACACAGACTACAAGCAACACAACAAGTAAACACTTTTTATCTGTTATGAACTGATCTGTGGTTATTAGTAAAATTATTGTTCAGTGTTTTGATTAACAGTGAACAAATGCTCTGATTAAATGGTGAACTTTTTACAGGTTTGGAAGAAGTATCTTTTCCTAAACCATTAATATATATCAAAAAACACGTTAGATTACTCGTTACCAAAAAAAAGTAGTCAGATTAGAGTAACTGACGTCACTGGATATAATCAACAACAAAATCACTAACATATTCTCTGTAATCACATATAGTCACTAACTTGTTATAATATACAGCATATTATATTGTAGTAGTACTGTATATCAAACTGACCACGATCTTTCAAGTTCAATCTTAACCAGAGTGCTTTTCTATCCTTTCTGAGTGAGAAAAAGGAGTCTATGGCTTTATGCAGATTATAGCAGTTTAAGTTCTCCAAAGTCCTGCTAATGACTTCTATATTTGACTCAGGTGTGTTGAAGCAGGGACACATCTAAAACCTACAGGGCAGGGGGGCACGAGGCCTGGATTTGAGAACCACTGACCTATACTGTTAATAAAGCCACTGTGATCAAAAAATTTAACTGAGATTGACAGCCAATCCGACAAGTGCAGGACTTCCAACAGAGCCTATATCCAATAACTCAGTTTTACTGTCTAAAATGACACATAGAAAAAGAGCTCCTTCTACTGCTCTTTTATTAACTGCCCAGAATATTGGGTCATGCAGTAATCAAAGAAGAGAAATGGAGATGAAAGTTTATTATTTTATAGACTTAAGTGATAATAATATTTGTAGAACTTTTTATATGAATTTGTCAATATGGAATGCCAGAAACTGACCAAAAGAAGCAGTCCAGGGAGACAGAATCCACTATTTGTTATACTGCTCTTTAGAACAGAAAAGACATACTGACAATTTCCATCTCCATCTCTGTCTTTTTGATTATCCTATTCCAGCAAAGCCTGTTGACATCATCTGTGATGTCTCATACTGGTTTTAACCACAACCTCCCTTGAACTCTGTTTTGGCTGCAGCCTTCTTAGTGCAACCCACTTTGCCATGGAAACTAAACAGTAAACACAAGAGTTCCCTATTCTTTTTTAAAAGCCTATTTATTGCCACAGCGGGTGAAATCTAACACAGGCAGACTTTGTGGTCCATTCCATCTCAGTTTGGTTAGGGGTTTAGTGAAAAAATGCTTGATTTATGCTAAAGCTTATGTTTGGTGTAGAGCTCTGTCTTCAATGTTAGAGGGAATACACAGCATACCATCTGAGTAATGAAAGCTTAGGCTTCGTTCAAAGATAAATAGCACACACACAATTTACAGTACCGCCACTTATCTTAACACGGAGAACATAAACTGTGCTGACAAAACTGTTGTAAACAGAGGCTGCAAACAGCAGAAGAGCCAATGCAACGCTAGACAAAATGGGAGGAATCAACTAAAGAAAACTTAACCACACTTCACACCTCAATGTAAAAATAAATGTAATCAACTTATCTTGTAACCAATTCAGCTAAAACTAAACATCTGTCAGTGTCAGGGCAGGTCACTTTTATTGCTAATTTATGAGCAAATAAATTATATCTAAATCTCACTGTACTGTCCATCTGTTCTTCACCAATCTTTACAAAAAATATTTGCTCCCTTGGTGCTTTGATATATATTGCACTGGTGTATTATTACACTTCATGTTGCAATTCACCGTGCTTTTCTGCTGCTAGCTTATGTCTTAGCTTGTTTATTAATGATAATTTAACTAAATATGACTTAAATCAATCTGTCCATACAAAGAAAATTTAAATTTAAACTTATAGGTACCTTACTAAAACAACTATCTTTTTTCAGTTAATTAAACACTATTTTTAACAGGGTATTTCACTCTCATTCTTTCACTCTTTGTATCAGATGTTCAGTTAGTTCTCTGCCTCTGAAACCATATTTGTACTAAATTTAGTCTTTTCTAATGCTGTAGGCAAAGCTTAGCATATTGAAAACATTCATCTAAATAGTGGAAAACAGACCACAAGGTGGAACGCAGTTCACAATTAAAACTAATTTCCCCCACCCAGTGACAGAACCATGGAAAACCTGACTTTGCTAACTGGCAACTCCACAATGAAAAACTTCACGTTTGAGACACTAAGGACTGAGGTCAAACAAGCCTAGTGGTCAAAGCCAAATCACATTTCAAACTGATAGTTAGGGGTAAGCATAAATATGAAAGAACGGTGTTTATAAAGGCAAGACTGTAGTTGCCAAAGGTAGCTGAAGTCAGTGTTAAATTGTGCAAATTTACATTCTAGTTTCTACTAGACTTATGCATCACTTGACAAACAATGACATGTACTGCTACATTTCATTCTGTAACCACAGGCTTTCAAGCGTCCAGCCAATGACGTGTGCTACACAATTAGAAAATATTCTGGGGAAAACCCAACTGAACAGAAAACATGACATCCTTCACACTCCAGATAGGGTGGCTCTCATATTTAGTAGTATGCCTGGATGTATTAAAGAGTCTACAATAGAGTTAGAGTCTTAGTTTTTTAATAATGACAGTTGGTTTAATTTTCCTCTGTACACCACCACAGTGGATTTTAAATCACCCAAGATGTGACCAGAGTTCTGACTTTCTTCTTTAATTGAGAGGGGTTTAACGAAAGTATTGCATTAGTTGTTTGGGAAATACAGACATTTTTATACATAGTCCTCTGTTTTAAGAGCTCAAAAGAAACTGGGCAGCTGACTAACATTGGAACTCTTCAATGAAAATCCAATTAAGTTATGTATCACAGGACATAGTCTGATAGCAGGCAGAGAAATTGATCCTGTCCCTCTCCAGTCAAGCTGTTCAGAGAGTAGTAGTTTATTACTTTTAATATGTGGTTTGTAGATGTCTTTTGAAAGGATAGAAAGAACAGCCATCCAGCCAATACAGGTGGCCATACTGGCAAGTGGGAGACCAGTGAGAAGCAGCTGTGATTCACAAAAGACACGACTTTCAACAATGTTCCTTGAACAGCTATACAAAAAGAAATTAAGGGCCCATCAAACCATTGTTGTCGCCCCCTATCTGTGCTGTAGACACGTGTAGAAATGGAGGCTACTTCACTCAGGATTCTTTACTAACTTTGTGTTAGCATGCTGTCTGTGCAAATACTTGCAAAGTTGTGTTAGTCATAATGCAGTTGTGCCTACATTTGTATTTTACCACTGTGCTTCAGTTCTTTTGTGAAATTAAAATAAATGTCCATGTCTCTACTCCTCAAAAGGTATAGCCCCCACTCCTGCACACTAACCAAAATCAGTTGATTGTAGCACAATAAGAAAAAGGCCTGTTTAATTGCGGGGGTGGGGCCATTCTCTTCTCCCCATCGTGCAAATAACTTGAGACCCTTTGTAACACAAGTCATGACATAATTGTAATC
>VUQK01016136.1:6054-33478 GCA_015106715.1 Bujurquina vittata
CTGAAAAAGAAAAAATAAAATAAAATAAAGAAACCTGATAACCACCCTTGCTAAAATAAAAAAAAAAAAAAAAAAAAAGGACTCTCATCCAAATGTGCTAAAAAAGAAAAAAAAAACTAATACGTCAGAGGGCAAAATGCCCATCTACTACAGTACTGTCCAAAAGTCAAGAGCCACCTCTCATTTCTTTGTTTTGCTAAGAAAATGGGAAATATGTGCAGTGACTGAGGCATGGGAATAAACAGACAGACAGACAGACAGACCAGATAGATAGATAGATAGATAGATAGATAGATAGATTGATAGATAGATTCTTTTAAGGACAAACTGCAACCATGCCGAGAAATGCCAAGTTAACTTATAGCCCTTTGAGAATCACCTGGTTGGTGCAAAAATACTATTTTATGCCTGTCAAACTGTGCTATCTTTGGCATTTTTCATAGATTCGGCTAAAGAAATGGGACAAAAAATATGTGTTTTTGCAACACGCTGCTAGTAACAAAGTGCCTCAAGATACATTTTAGAATTGGATCTTTGCTAAGTTGTGTGATATGTGTAGATGCATCACTGGTTCATTCCGTGAATGTGATTCCTTTTTTATGATTGAATGATTCAGAGGTCAGTGTTAAGTGGCCTAAAAAAAACAAATGTTCAGGAACTGGATTGAAGATGAGTGAAAAACCAGCCAACGTCCAAAGAAAAACTCTGAAACACCTTCTGAGAGCCTGGAAAACTATTACTCAGGACCACTCTAAAAAGTTGCATGAAACCCTGGCTCTTTGGAAGCAAAATATACAGAAATGAGGGGTGGCTCAAGACTTTTGTACTGCAACATATATGCAGTCTGTGATAAACACATATGACACAACAGAAGATTTATACAGATTAAAAAACTATGCACCTGTGCACATGTTTTAAATACTGTTTAAAAGCAGTAGGGGGTGCATGCATATTTTCTGCGAGTTCATAACTAATCCAAAGTGAAAATACTGAATAACAAACTGGGAAATTCCCAAATAGCAAATGCAAGATTTGAGAAAAAATATTTCTAATATATTTATCATGGGACATACATCTACAGGCCGTCCATCTTCTATTCGTGTAGTGATCAGTGCGCGCCCACTGGGGTCAATGCTTGCCCTCTCATCAGTCGCTCTTCTTTCTATTAGTTTGCAGTCCATGTAAATGGAGACGACTTTGGTCTGTACAGAAATGCTCAGCTTGTGCCACTGGCGATCAAACAGGGTATGGAGGTCACGGCTTTTAAAAGTGTAGCGGAGAGTGTTCTTTAGCAGGCCCTGGAAAGAAACCTCCACCACCTTCTTACTGCCGTCAACCACAACTGTTACCTGAGGTGTAAACAAGAGGATTGTAGCTGCATCATATCCATATATTCAAACTGATATACAGAATTAAAATATATACTGGCACTCACCTGACTGCCTCCTGACTGGTCAAATATCTGCCAAAGATACCAGCGATCTTTTTTTGTAGTCCTTCTTACCCGCCAGATGGACACAAGGGAGTACTCGCTCGGAAGCCCATTTGGAAATATCAGTCTAAAAAAGAACATTGGGAACAGAGTCAGATTTATACAGAACACCAAAATTAAATTTAATATTTAAATATCCTAAAAATTGAATAACAGTGTCCAGTTTAATTTTTCAATGTAGAATGTAAGCCAGTTCAAAGCTTTCAGGGGCTGAGTAATGAACCAGCCAATCAGCTTCAGTGATCAATATAGTTTCAGTATCCTCTTGCTGCAGAGACATCCACATAAATAAGCCTGACAAACTTAATTCCATTTAGCGTGATGAATTTTATACAGGCTTCCCTGTCACTCAGATGGATGAAAGCATATAGACATCGATCCAAAGTCACAGAAGTCAATCTTTTACCTCGCTGACATACGATGTGCATGCACAGCTACAGGGTTATAGAGTGTGATGCAGCTGCAGGTTTATGTCTATGACCTCAGCCGCTCCCTGTAAAGTCAAATAACACACCTTCTTCCAGAAGAAGAAAAATACGCAGAAAAATATGGAATATATAGGAAAAACAATATCATATTTCAAATCACACCCACTCCCAAATGATTTGCATCTTACTCACTAACTCATCTCTCACCCCCCCACCCCCACTCCCTTTCTTTATTTTACACATTGTGTTCAAAAATGAAAGAAAACATTGTATCCTTCAAAACACTATAACCTTAGCCCTAACTCCACACTCAAATTAACAGCCAAACGTGGGAGAGCATAAACATAATAAATCAAGATCAGCAAAAATAATAATAATGCAATGATAAGGTCATTGAGGAGGCAGAGCACAGCCTGGGGGAAGAAGAGAGAGAGAGTTTCCTCAGACAGGTTGGAAATTAGTTTTCACTCCAATATATCATCTCCTATTCTCTCAGAGCTTCCTACCCTCTTCTATTGTGTCCCTTGAATTCGTTGAGATTTCGGTGTGCACGGTACATGACTAAAATGATAAATATGCCAAGTTAAAGCTCCTGAAAAATCAAATGCTTCCGTGAGGGGCTGAGGACTGGGAAGGTCATTTGTTGCCTAAGGGGCTAAAGGATTATTTGAGCAGCAATTCAATATCAAAAGTGACGTGGCAATTTATAAAAGTGGGAATCTGAAAATAAATGCGGCGTAGAACACTTTAAGGCTGCACATACAGTACCTGCTTGCACTAAACGAATTACACATCATTATTAAGATGCGAGAAACATCATGAAATCAAAGAGAATTCTGAGAGCTTTTGCAGTGCACTTCATCTTGTGGCACTGTTTTCTTTCAGGGCCCTGCAGGTTCATACTATTTTTCACAAAGTCCCATGATGAGCCTACTCTTATTTCAAAACACGGCCTTTCTGTGGTGCGACACACTTCGCTCTGACAGCATAGAGGGTTAAAGGTCATGACCTTGTGTTGACTGACATCGTGGCTAAGTGGCTAAATCTAGAGTTCAGTGTTGGTTATCTTGAACCCAGTTTAATTATTTGTTAAAATGCTACTCTGCATGATTTTTAAGAGGCGATAATGAGTGAAATAAATAAAATCCATTTAATTTCACTGCTACATTGCCAAAACAACTTTTTAGAAGCTCTGTATGTGATTACGCCAACCCTGACCTCGTGTCGACTGCCCTGGTGGTTAAGTGGCCAAATGCGGAGCTCTGTGTCAGTTGTTTTGAACACTGCTTGTCTGATTCTTTGGGAAGGCGCCACTCTGCATGATTTAGAGGGATTTGCATTCAATTTCCCTATTACACTGGCAAAACACTTTTACAATATACTGTATGTGATTCTGCCAACATTTTCTTTTACAAGTCCCATTTGAATAGAAATCATTTGGAGTGGTAAATATACTTTGGAACAAAAGGAAATGTGTTCCAGATCACATTCATTAGTAAAGTTTTGTTTCAGTGTAAACCTTCTAATGTTTACTATAGCGCTGTGTTCTACAGTACAAAGATTTGGGGTCTGGTTTCAAGCCAAAGCACTGAAACAGCCATGGTGGTATGGGAGAGCAGAAAAAAACATTTCAGACTTTTCTTTTTTTTGTACAATAGTAATACATGTGCACAAACCCAAAACGAGAAGCACAAAAGATCACAGAGTAACACCCTGGAACTCAAGATTTACAATCAGAGCTAATTCCATTTTTATAAGGAATGAACATGTGCTTTCTGGAAACTGTCACCACTCTTGGAACGTGCTCTTGACTGGCCGTATTGCTTGGCTGACACTACGTCTTGTATAATCAGGGACAGGGGTTTGACAGAATTGTCACAGCAACACCGCCTTTCTGGCAGGCAAACTTATGGAAGAGACTTAAGTCTCCTGCCTTGTAAGAAATCCTATCCAGGAAGATTCTTTAAAGAGAGTTGGAGGAATCAAATTACTGTAGCTGAAACAATCAAATCTCAAATGGAAGCCTAGTTGGCTCATATCCTCATCACTGACATTCAATCTTTGCGCAGTTGGTGCAGTTTTCCCCCTAGATCCATCATTCAAGCTCCCAATCTCTATAATGTATTTTTCCCAGTGTGGATCCGCTTCTTTGTTTACATTTGGCAGACGAGCTGTTTTTGGTATGAATTTGATCAGGAATAAGGATATTTTACTTTGTACAACTGAAGTGCATGTAGGTAACTGGGATGTGTAAGATGAGCTCATTCCTAGGGTGTCAAAGCCACTGGCGTCCCAGAAGTGTCCTTTGGCGTTGGGGCTGTTGTGGCAATAGTGGAACAGCTTCACGCCCAAATTGTCACATATGGACACTTGGTCAGAAGTTTATTGCACTGACTGCTGTTAAAGCACATTTAACATGCAGGGCTAACGTATTAAAAGGGAGTTTGAACAAAAATCCTGATCTTTTCATAATTACATACTTTTGATGCCTCAACAGAACCAAACAGCAAGTGAAAGTAATCAAGTGCAACACAAATTGAGATGTCCTGGTTGAAAGTATTGTGATTTACATTTTACAAATTTCCTGTTGGCAAAACCACAAATGCAACAAGCAGCTGCTCCAAGCAGAGTCGGGCAGAAATGAAACTACTAAATAAATACCTACACGTAACAAATGTTAGGATCTGTTTATGTTTCATGCCTCTGAAAGAAAAAATATCGGCCGATAAAATTGAAAGATCACATTTTCAGATCACCAAAGTATCGGTCTCGGGGCGACCGAGCGTTTGCTGTAGTAGCGCCCAGACTGTGGAATGAGCTGCCCCTCCATGTTAGGTTGGCCCTAGAGGTTTTTAAATCTCGATTGAAATCGCACCTTTTCTCTGTGGCATTTCAAAGCACCAATCTTTAGTCAGTTTGAGTCACTCTGGGAACTGCTTTTTAATGGTTATAAATGCTTTTAGTTCAGTTCTCTTTTATGGTTTATCCCTTTTAAATTATTCTTTTATGTGTCTTAATTTTTAAAATTTGTATTGTATTGCTGTCTTTTATCTGGAAAGTGCTTTGTTCAACCTTGTTTGTCTTTTAAAGCGCTCTATAAATAAAGTTGGATTGGATTGGATTGGATTACAAATTGGATATTGGTCAAGCTCCACTATGGATTAAAGTAACGCTTGTATGATTATTAGCTGACCCTACAGGTACAAATCCCTAAAACGGGGGATTGATAAACAAACACTGATACATTATTTCTCAGCATAAGTCACATTATGGCACTTTGCTGTTACATCCAAAATAAGTGTTGATTCAATTCCCTTTTTTATTTAATATGCTTTGCTATACCTGCCTGCTACCTCACACAAATCTGAACTTCTTTTTCTTTTGCTACCCACCTGAACACAGAAACGCACATTATTGCAAATTCTGCTGAAGCCGTAAGAGCTTGAGTTGCTGAACTATACTCAACAATATGTAAAGCAGATAGTTGAGATTCATTTAAATATATTTAAAATGCAATCCATATGAATCAGTTATATAAATCAGATGTGAGACACAAGTTAGCATGTGATGCAAAGAGAGCAAGAGCAGACATAAATATGCTATAAATATGCTGGGAGCAATTGCAACACTCTGCTTTAATACTGTATGGATGAATATGTGTTGCTTTTTGTCGGGCAAATGTGCTCCCTCACACAAATGTTCCACGAGCGTGTCAGCAGTGATCTATGAACCGTGATGTGTATTGTGCCAAGGAGTGGGCAGAACATCAGCCATATCTACGCATCTATTGCTGCATATGCTCCGAGTGGAGTGAGCAATGTTTTACTGGCTGTGGCAGGGGGCACTGGGGCCTCCTGCTTCGTGCAATTGCCCTCGCTTTCCCTCCTCAGCTGACATGCAGTATCACCTGTCAAAGTACTTAGATAATTGGATATGAGAGGGATCGCAGTCCTGCCACTGTAACCAATGACACTGTCAGCAGCGTCACTGAGAGGCAGCATCTTCTTGCACTATGGGCCCAGACTGAGTGAAGGGCTGAAGTGAATGTATTTTCAGCTGGTTGACTGAACAGGGAAGCAGATCACAAATCACCTGGCTCAAAGATTTTTTTTTCACCAAGCCAGAGAGGGAGGGAGAAAGAGAGAGAGCGAGAGAGGCAGTAAATGTTTACAGTTGCATATAAAAATACTAAATATATCCTGCCCTCCTGGAAGACTGACAAAGTGTTCTCTTTCACTGTTACAACCGGAGGACACAAAACAATGAATAGCTCAAGATGCATTTTTAAAAGTCCAAACCCTCACTTTAAGGTGTGCAAGTCTTGTGTGACACCAATGTTAAAGGGCAATAGGCATTTATGACTACTATATACAGTAATATCGAATGTTCCTTTATCATCATGTCAGCATCAGCAAGGGCATGCACATCATGACCCTGCTAGTTGACCAAGGGAATAAAGGTCTTCAGTAAGTGAATGTGTCATTTACATAGTTATTTTAATATTCCCGTCTTATTATACGTGCTCAGGATTTTTTCCCATTGCTTTATGTCCCAGTTTTTGCCCTTATGAGATTTCAAGAATAAATGCAATATATATTAATTCTGTTCAAATTATTCCCCATCTACCAGCTCACCTCACCGCTTGCCCTTATTAGCCAAGGCAAATGGAACTATTGCTCTGAGCAGGGTATATCTGGGTTGCCTTAGTTCAACTGAAATTCAGTCAGCTTAAATTCTCATTACGGTCACCACAATAAAGATACATAATAGTGGCAAAATATCATAAAGTCTTGCAATATTTGAGTTGCAAGAAATTAGCAGGACTTTACATTTTGAACCTGCGCATGAAGGAGCCAAAGAGTAATCGCCTGCAGGTTAGTACTGTTCACAGCCTTGACCACACATTTTATAGCACGCTTGCATTGTGTGGTGTTCTCCCAATGAATAACATGAGGACAAATAATGCAGAATGTACGCACACACATGCACCCCAGCACAGATGTGAATGCTACCTACGTTGTTGGCTTAATAAGTGGACTGCTTCCTAATCGAAATGATGGCAGGTCTTCTGCGGTTGTTCCCTTTCGGAGAAGAAACGCTTCCGTGAGATCAAATCCTGCGAACGGGATTACAACATGTTACTAGATTTGAACAAGCCGATGTTTACATCTCCACAAAGCCGCCGTGTTCATTCAGTACCTACCTGTGATTTCCAGGGGACGATCTAAAATATCAGAAAACCTGTGTTCCTCTACAGTCAGGGGGGGACACGAGCCATCTAGGGGAAAGCAACCGAGAAATTGTTTGCGCTGGGTACAGATGTTCATTTCTATTTGGAAGCAGTTTTGACTAGGATTACAGAAAAGACAGTGATGAATTCCATCATGAAATAATTTCCGCTGTGGATTTCCTGTCATTTTAAAGGCAGAAACTTCTTAACGGGAAACACACATCAGAGCAGAAAAACAGTTAAAAGTTTGCTTTTTCCCACCCATTAATCTTTAGAACTTTTGTTTGAACATTAAAAATAATGAAGAGACAAGATTGTGAGATGTAATTTAGAGACATGCCTAAATAAGCTTCACAGATTGACTTCATGCATTTTAGTAGTTTTCTAATATATTTAGGAATCTAAAGTTTTGGTTCATATAAAAACATTGCAAAATAAAACTGCAAAAAAGAGAATTTGAAGATGAAGATAGCTCTTTTATTATAATAGATTCAGCATATTTCTGCTTATATCTACTTTAAATTGGCATTCATAAGAGATAATTTGCCTGAAAGACCTACATTAGTAGTTCATTTGTAGACTATCACCATAAATCATCTTGTTCTGTTAAAAGGAATATGCTGCTATAGGCAGAAAGTTGCAGACAATAAACTCACGCACCTGCTTGTTCGCTCACTGCCATCCCTAAAGTGCAGGGAATGGAACTCACAGTCCAAATGAGAGCAGTCCACCTTAGGAAGCAAATCATGACTCTGACTCTAGAACGCAGTCCACTTGAAAACCTGAATGGAAACAGGATCAAATAATGAATAAGGACAACCTACTTCAGTCTTGACTAAATATTGTATTATAAATAACAGCAGACACAAGAAAATAATGGGTCTCTACCGACTTTATTAATAAGCATGCTATTGTGACGGGTAACAGCCTATTTTACTTAATTTTATTAATTGGATTCATAGCCATACTAATCAGTGAGGTGCATGTGATGGCTTAGCAAACTTGTGAAAGGTAAAACCTTAAAATGTTTTTCAAATTTAAGTGAAGAAGAAATCATATACATACATCTATCATTTTCAAATTGGTTCTTCTCATTTTTTAAAAAATATGCCTGCGTAATGTGAAGCGCAAGTTGCATTATTGTGGAATTGAATCCTGTTTTACCCAGCTCCCTTGTGCATTTGCATGTCCTTTTAGCCTAAATGTGGATTTATTTCAGTCAACATGCAAAATGAGCTGTTCACTGTTTTGTTCTAATTAACATTTTCCATACAGTGATGTTTACACTGCAGCAAAAAAAACATGTTTCTCTTTTAAGTTTTGATTACCCGGTGAGCCAAGCGTCTCAATTTACAGCTTGCAATTCATTCAGTCTGTTCATCTGCTCTCCTCCCACAATTCTTCTTTTTTAAAATCAATATCCCAAACTGTGTTTACAGTATGTTTGACAGAGTAATTGTACGATACGTTTAATATGGGATTGGCTTCTTGATCACATTGCCACAGCCTTGATCTTTTATTTATGTAGTACTCAATCAACACTTTGTTATTCAAGGATATCACATGCAAGGATCAAACCTGGAAACCTCCTGTTACAACTAAGTCCCCTGAACCATTTCACTATGCTGCCAAACAAAATCTTCTGGATTGCTCTCATGCCATCGCAAAGACGCCACACATTTTTAGGGTAGTCACACTGGATGGTAAGTGTTTGTTCCAAAGTACAGTCGGTAAAGTCCCCTCAACTTTAGTGAGCTTTTCAAACTAACACTTTCAGAAATGGCTCGATCGCTCTGCATGAAAAAAACTGGTGCTCTGCCAAAATAATGTTGATACCTGAACTCAAAAAAATAAAAAAAAAATGATGTGGCTTTTTCAAAGACTTTCAAGGACTTCAAGTTGGGGGGGGGGGGGCTCTGAATTGGTCATATTAACATTATCCATTAAACACATTTATGAATACCACAGAAAAGTGCCAAGTCACTTATAGTGATGTGACTTGGCACTTTTGGTGAAGTTTGGGGGATTTGGCATTTAGCATCGTTGCCTGGCAGAGACTGCACTTCATTCCTGGTGCACCTGTATCTATTTCCACCAGGGATGAAAACCCTGAAGACATTGCTAGACAGACCCCTAAAGACCTTAATGCAGCTGCTGCAAATTAATAATATTAATATAATTCCCATCCACGTCCCAAGCCTTCTCCCACTCATAAAGTTTTGCATGCAGGCCTACAGTATCATGGCGCTCGGTAAAAAAAAAAGTGACCATGCCGCTTACTACAGCTATGCAAGCGTCATAGACAAGCAGCAGTACAGAGATATCACATTCCGTGTCTGCGTGCAGGAGTAATGTTATTCTGGTCATTTCTGCTAATGCATGCAATAGACACAGCTCTGCAGCCGGACCCTTTACATATCGCAGTCCTATTATTGAGGGCTCAGTGTGTGTGTTAAATTGCAACTTTAAATCCACACGCTTCACAAGGTGCAGCACGGTGCACACAAACGCTGCCTGGCCATCTGCTCTATATCTGCATCAACTAAACGGACACAGTGGCATTATTGCTGTATGTAGGCTACAACCCCGTGTGTGTCACAGCTTTAGAAAGGCACAGGCACAAAGCTAAACCTTGTGCGCTAAAGTTGGTTTATCCATCATTCATCCAGTCACTTTCGGTCAGCGGCAGTAACTCAGTGCAAAGAAGCGTGTTTCGAAGCGCGATCGCTGATTGGCTGTGTGCTTTTTATATTTTTTTATTAATAATGACCAAATGTTGTACTTCATATTCGTTCAGTTTCCAGTATATTACGCAATTTGCTGATATCGAATAAGGTAATACGGGTGAATGTTTACGCACGCAGAGCTGTAAACAAATCAGAAATAAGCCGTTTCTGTGTCCCAGCAGAAGTTACACGGATGAAGCCGCGAGTTTAAGAAGAAAGAAACACAGCAAAACAAAAGCACACTTTCCTGAGAAAACATGCAAAATGTGCTCGGTTTAAAAAAAAAAGGCTTTTCGATAAGTTCACACGCTGATTTCTACATTATGCCATTGTTGGTGTTTTATCTTTTTTTTTTTTCGTTTAATGCGAAATTAATTTTATCCATAAGTACTTACAGTAGCTGATGAAGTTTCCTCTAATGCGAAAACAAACAAAACAACAGCGACAAAAGCATAGTCCATGTGTGGATACGACCAGTCCGATTCCGGATTCCAAGACTTGGAAATAAAAGTCACAGTGGGATCGCCAGCTCGATCGCTGTCCTTATTAGTTGCACAGAGTGGCCCTCCCACTCTGTCATTATTACTGAAATGTTCACTGACGGAGAGTTCAGCAAACAAGAGGAACACACAGTGAAAACAGCTTTTGATATTCAGTTAAATAAATGCCCAGATGCAGTTCAAACAAACTCTGCTATTAAGAAAGCCAGGTGCGGGTATTACACAGTGTTTGATGTATTGTGATTTAATCAAAAATCCCCAATAAAGACCCTAATCGTGTGGATAAGGTGCCTTTATACGGGCAGTACGAAGGATCCAAGCCAAGCTTAAAAGTAAATATGTGCAGAATACAAAACGTGTTAGCGTGTATACCTGGCTATTCATCACTTCATAAAAAAGGCATTAAACACCATTATGAGTGAAATGAGCCATAGATGATGAACAGACATAAAGGCAGCTTTCAGGGCAGTCCTGGAGCTACAGCAACAAACGCAATCCACATACTATTTTAGTTAGAAGACCCAAATGCCATGTTGCAATACTACACTCATATATGGTAGCCAACAACTTATGTTGTGCTGAGTTTCAAATGCAGGTTCAACAGGCTTGTCAGTGTAGACTTTGTCTGCTCATGTCGATCGCCGCCTGTGCAGTTTCTGTGTCACATCCATATTTATAATCTATATTAAGAAAAAACAAAAACTCTTATTTAAAAATGTTGGCTGAAACAAAGCTACTTGGTACCCTGAAGTTTTGTTGTTTTTTTTGTTTTAAAAAGGTCAAGGCACCCACTCCACAGAAACAGGTGTCCAAGATTCTCACATGTAATTGTTTAGACAGATGATTTTCATGCACTCCTCCCCCCCCCTTCACCACAGGGTCACACACCCTGATACAGATTTAAGCACTGTGCTGAAAGAACCTGAGAAAAGGGCTGTAAAGAAATGAAAATTCAAATGAACCAGATGGCTGTGTTTCTTTGTTTCCTTGCTTCCGTAGTTTTTTTATTCTACAAACTGCTGCTTTTCTCATCTCGTGTTAAAAGTGTGATTTGATGTGTTCGCATTGGAGTCACATGAATCCAAATGTTGGAAAATTGCTTTTCAACTACACTCTTTTTTTTGTTTTTTGTTTTTTTGTTTTAATGAACTGATTTATTTCTAATCAGAAGCAGGCTGTGCACCAGCCCCAGTGTATGTGTGTGCGATTTGGGTAAACTCACTCTTTAAAGTAAAGGCAATAGTGAAATAATGAAAATGGCAAGGGGTCTTAATGGCCATGCAGGATACACCGCATTTAGTGGCAACTTCACTTGCACCATTAGAAAAGTTGCTGTCAGTCAGCGTGAATGTAAAGTATTTGTTTTAAAGCGATTTTTTTTATAACAATATGATCTGTCTTTCTCATATTTAATATGTGGACCCCAGGAAGAATGGTTGTTGCTGTGGTAACCTAGAGATATTATTCTGGCAAAGCAAATAATTTCAGCTTGAATTTTTTTCTGAGGACTGCACTAACTGCAATTAAAGTTAGTGTATTGCCTAAATGTGTGTATGTATTGGTGGAGCTGACAAATACAATCCACTGAGAGCTACAACCATTAGGAAAAAGAAATTATACAATTTCCAGTTAAACAATAATGCGCATACACATAAACTGCAACCTGTTAATTACTCAGGTAATGTCTGGATCCCACACCTAATTATTGACCTGATTAGAGATCACAAATGAGGTCAGTAACTTTTAATAAGAGTCCAACATACTCTGCTCCACAATTTTTGCTTGCAAAGTAATCCTCTACTCGCAGTACCGTGAAAAGCCGAGCTGTTGCTGGGTTGCTGCTCTGTGGGCAAGGACAGATAGTGTGTGGTGTATGAGGTTGGGATTTTTTCTTGTGCTATCCTAAAATCCTCACTAAATCATAAGCTGTCAAAACTTTTCAGAAGCATTTCTTTGGCAGCCCCAATGAAATCTGCTCACAGTATTGTCTGCAGATTATTCAGAGTAATCAGGACATTATTTCAGAAAGGCATATTGCTGCCGATGTTTTTGTTTTGCGTGTGAGCAGTCCAAATTAAATTCCTGTCACCTTCTCTCTGAGGCATTACTGAGGCAAACACAGAATTCGCAAGAGATTCCCAGATACACCCCACCACCACCACCACCATTTCATAACATTAAAAATTGAAAACATGGGGCTTTACTGTTATTGAGCTAAGGAGGCAACTGGTCATCACTTTGACCTTTAACCCTGTTTAATATATCTGTCTTTTAAGATATTTTTTTAAGGAGAAAAATGGATGCAACATATCTGAAAATGTAGGAACATCAGGTTCTTGTTCCTGTAGAACTGAAAATAACCTAGATGTCAGTTATCAATCAGAAGTCACTGTCATTTAAAACTTGGAAAATAAGAGCATATTTTTTTAACTTGCTGAAGAATATCCCACTAGACCTTCTCATAGTTCTGGGGACTTGCCCTTTGAAATATTTTTTTCCTGGCATTTCAGCTTTAATAGACAGTGGAGAGTCAGATAACAAGGGAAATAGGGGTGTGTGGCAAGCAACAGATGGTCGTGCTGATTCCGACCCCAAAATATTAGATTTACATGTTTGTTGCTCTTAAATGGAAAAAAAAATCCAAGATATTTGACAGAAATTTTCGAGATTTTTAACCCTTTGCAGAATCTGTGCGCTTAATCACAGTACGTGACCTAAAGGACTGTTTTAACTGTAAGAGTCAGTGGCTTAGGAGGATGGCGGCTGGAAGCCATATCTGCCTCACAAAAAATACAAATGTGTTATAAAAAACAACAGCAACAAAATAATTTGCCTGTTTCACTTTTAGTGATTTGTCACATAAGATGAGAATTAAAGTTATTAGGGGCAGCCTAGCCCCAAAGCTAATAAATGCTTAAATTTTCATATAATAAGTTCATAATTTTTCATGCAGGTTCAAATTAAAAATGAATACATATTATGAACTGTTCTCTAACAAATGTTCTGGTTAGTTGCTTTGATTTCATAACATCAACTCAAACTAAAAAAATTTAAAAAAAAGTGCATCCTGGGTTATTCCTCATTCATGCTCCAGATCCAATGAATTATGGCATGAACACTTTTCATTGAGATTCTGCAAAGGTGGAATCGCTTTATTCCTGTGCTTAAGAAATGGTCCACATCCATATCATTATTATTGTAGCATACAGAGACCAGAGGCTCTTAAACTAAGTGCAGCCATACATTGCCATGCCTTGTAATTAGTTTTATTAGTCTAGTTTTATT
This sequence comes from Bujurquina vittata, assembly GCA_015106715.1. NCBI lineage: Eukaryota > Metazoa > Chordata > Actinopteri > Cichliformes > Cichlidae > Bujurquina > Bujurquina vittata. Next base: position 19,716 of record VUQK01016136.1, read on the forward strand.
CACTATGATTTACACAACTTTCAGCATGTGTATAATGGTGCTTTTATATATGATGTACCTTGTGACAAAAACATTTAAAAACCACTAAGCTAGACTAGGGCAGAACAGTGATGCAGTGGTTAGCCTCAGAGCAATTAGGTCTTGGGTTCAAGTCTTCCATCTTGCATGGCCCTTTCTGTGTGGAGTTTGCATGCTCTACCCGTTTCTGCATGGGTTCTCTCCGGGTACTCTAGCTTCCTCCCACAGTCCAAAGACATTAGTGGGTTAAGTTAACTGGTGAATCTAAATTTCCTGTAGGTGTGAATGTGAGTGCAAATGGTTGTCTGTATCTCTGTGTTGGCCCTGTGACAGAGTGGCTTCGCTAGGGCTAGTTCAAAGTTAGCTGTTCTACTGCGTTTATGTGTTTTCATACATTTTCTATGTTAAGAAGCTAGCTTAGTATTTGTTCAATTAATTCAAAAGATTGCTGATGATTTAGGCAAAGTAATTTTCTCAAGAATAGGGATTACTGCTTTCCTAAATTACTTTCATTGTACAGACAATAATCTTATTGAATCCCCCTTACCACATACCTACCTGCACATGCAGTTTGTAAATATTACAACACAACAATTTACAGCTGAAAACCTTTTTCTGCTTTGCCTTATACAAAATAAGTGTGTTCAATCTCATAATAAGCGGTATAACTTAGAGTATTCTCCTCTTAGTGTGTACGTGTTTCTGCCTGTGTGTAGTTTTCATGGATATGCACATGCATAACCTTAGCAAATACTATTGTTTTGTCAAGCAGCTGTTTGCCTTAATACAATACTAATCGCTGCTCTGATCCTTCATTCATTTCACTCTTGTTGAAGTGGTTTAGGGGCAAAACACCTGCCTGTTTTACAAGATGGTTTACTAAATTGACATATGGCAAAAGCACTTGACAAAAAAAACATCATATTGTGTGTCACTAATCTGTATGCAGACATAACCACTGATGTGTACTTTTCACGTGCTCATAGAAATTACAAAAGCCATTAAGGAGCCTATTTATCATTTCTGAGAGTTCACCTGGGCATGAAAGCTTCAGTTATCAGACAAAAGAGAAAATTAACAAAAAGGTACAACAACTTGTCAGTTTTGCCTACAGCTATAGATCTGTGGGGCATTCTTGTAATATGATCATATAATTGGCTTGTGTATCAAAAGTAGTGAAAGAAAATCAGTTGGTTGGAAACTGATTGGGGACGCTGTCTGAAGTTGGGCTTTAATGTGGTACATACAGCCAGTAGGCATCAATATTTTAAATTAACTACTCTGAAGTTATTATTGCAGCAATGACATTGCAATCAACAAAAATCATTAAACACTAGAAGAGACCGTTACTGTTTTTCAATGTATTGCGTCTGCATTGTTTGTATATATAATATTCTGTTTTGCTATTTTGCACTTTTACATGTGTGTATTGTGAATGTTCTACAGCCACTGAGTCCCTTTACATAAATTTGCTTGTGATGGCCGACTGCATAATTTGCAAATGATACACACCCTCTGTCAAGGTTAGAGTAAGGTAAGGACAGAGAACACTCAGCATTATAAAACTGAACTCTCTCTCTCCCTCCTTATACATATAAAATAAATTCTCCATTCGCCCTGTGGGTGGTCTTTTGTCCTCCTCCAAGCTCAGGTCCTGTACCGGAGGCCTGAGAACTTGAAGGTCCAGTCTTAGTTGTTCTTAGGACTGCACTCTTCTGGACAAACATCTCGGATGTTGTTCCTGGAAACTACTGAAACCAGTCTCCAGCACTGCTCAGAGTGTTCCAATTTCCACAGGGACCACTGTTACCTTCATCTTCCACGTACTCTCTCACTCTTCTCCCAGTCCTTGGTATTGCTCAAGCTTCTCTTGTTCCTTCTTCCTGATGTTGCCATCACTTGTTATTGCTACATCTATCACTACAGCTTTCCTCCTCTCCTTGTCCACCACTACTGTGTCCGGTTGGTTAGCCATCATCCGTATCTGGAAGTCCCACAAGATCTTAGCTCTGCCATTCTCAACTACCTTTGACGGCATATTCCATTTCCTACTTGAGAAATGCCAGGCTATACTTGGAACAGATGTTTCGTATACGATGCCAATCACTTGGTTATGGCGTTCCATGTATGCTCTGCCTGCTACCATCTTGCATCGTGCAGATATGTGCTAGATTATCACAGCGACACCTCTGCACAGCCTGCACCTGGTGTGTTAGATACCAGCATCCATTGATTTTGTGGAGAAACTGTTTCTTTGCTGCCATGATCAGTACCTCTGTGCTATATTTCAGTTTTTCGATATCAGCCACTTTTCTGTCTGCCGATGATACATGCCCTGCTGGGGCCTGTCCTTCCACGACGGTTCCTGTTCTTGCTTCTCTTTTTTCTTGGGTTTCTGCTGAGGTACTCACTAAGCAGATGATTAGCTGTGGCCATCATCCTGCTGTACTCATGGATCTTTGGTGTTTCATCCAGGATAATGGTTCTCACACTCACTAATCCTTGGCCACCTTCCTTCCACCTAACGTACAGTCTCAGAGTGCTGGATTTGGGGTGAAACCCTCCTTGCATGGTAAGGAGCTTCATTGTCTTGATGTCAGGGGCTTCTGTTTCTTCCTTTGGCCAGCCTATTATCCCATCAGGGTATCTGACGAAAAGTATGGTGTAGGTGTTGATTACCTGGATCTTGTTCTTCTCACTCAACTTACTCCTCAGGACTTACCTTATTCCCTGCACGTTTTTGGTGGTTGCAGCTTTCCTAGTGGCCTCTTTATAGTTCCTATTTGCCTGTGGGATTTCAAGGTACTTGTAGCCGTCCTCAGTATCTGCAATGTTGCCTTCTGGTAGTGCAATCCCTTCAGTTCTGACATGTACTGAGACATGTGCCAGTTCACTTTAGCCACTATGATGCCTGACAGGAACTTCCATCTTGTACTGAGGCCGGTATTGTATTGGTGTATGTGTTGTGGGATGGGACTGGTCCCTTTGGGGGATCTCTGGGGATCAGGATTGTCCAGCCTTTGGTTAGCTAATCTGGGTGCATCTCATCCATTAGCAGCTGGTTCATTTGTGCTGCCAGGTGCTCACAGAGTGCAATTAGCTTCTTTAGCCATCAGATGTGAATCATGTCAGGGGTGGGTGATGTCCAACTCTTGCTAATTGAGACTCATTCTTAGATATCTGGGAGGTTGCTGTGGTCTGCTCTCAGATCCACTAGCCACTGAGCATTGTTACTACATGTTACATCCTTCTCCCATATGCTCTATCTCCAGCCATGGTGGGGCTCTTCTCATATTGTTCGCCTGCCACTGAGAGTACACCTTAGATAGTTCAGTGGAGAACATCTGGGTTATTCTCCTGGCTTCTATTTCTCCGGTATACCTCTTCAAGTGATTAGCCAAGACTGTGAGTCTTTGCTTAGCAGTGTCTAAGGCCTCAGGTATGTCCTGACGTGGCTCTTGTTAATCGAGGCAATGTCCGAGCCACTTCTTATCAGTGTGTCCTTATGCGGACCTTGTTAATCCAGGGGACAGATTAACAGATTATGGCTCCAATTATATATCTCTTGCTCATATTCTGAGTTAGCCTTGGGTAGCATGTCTTTATGACCACAATGGACCCATTTTCTGACTGACTGACTGCTTCCAGAAGGATAATGCATCATATTATAAAAATCAAAACATCTCAAACTGCTTTCTTGAACACAGCAGAGCGCTTTTAAGAACAAAAAGACCTTGTTCATCTATTTAAACATGAAATTGATTAGACTTTTTCATTTTTAATGAATTCTTTCATAATAAAAATTTCAGATTTTTAATGAAATATCTAGATAGCATCAACAGCTCCTGTTTTCCAATGACACATTTTACCGAAGGCAAGTGCATCATACCAAAAGGCTGATTGATAACAACAATAATACTCTCAGTTAAATTAATGTTGGGTCTCTTTTGCAAACCATACATTCAAAATGCTTGACACACACAATCCAAAAGGATCAAATTGGGTGCTGGAACAAAAATGAGCAGAGTGAAAAAGAAGTCTGAAGAAGGGCAGCTGTAGCCCGAAATATTACATCTAAAGGTTTTTGTATTCAATTTTTCATTCAGGATCTCTATGTTGGTGTGCAGACTTCTTTTTCGCACAATTTTAGTTAGCACAGCTGAGAACTGTTGTGCTTTTTATATAATTTTCTCTCATGGAATAACCCTTTTGTAGTAACAAATTTCAGAAGATATTTTTTGGGCCATTTTCTGACTATAATACTATTTGCACCCATGAAGACTGCAGCTCAGAAAAAAAAAACTATTCCATATAATATCATCAGATAAGTGTTCAACTGTGATATTATAATTCATACACTGTTGCGATGTCACAGCTATGCAATTCAGGAAAAAAACACCAGAAAAATACAGCAGTGACAGAAGTTTGCATTTAAACATTTCTGCCAGAAAGCCCCCCCCCCACCACCACCACCACCCTAAGCAGAACGACTTTAAGAAGTTAGGTGAGGGAATATAAAGAGTAAAAACATCTGCAAAGGGAGATGGCTGTGCTTGCTGTATGGGACAAATGCAGTACTTTCATCCAGGAGACTTGGGCATGTAATGTGTGGCTTATTATAGGAAAGTCAAGCAGCTGACTTATTTTGACCTTTACACTCACAGATTTTTCAGTGTTTAGTAAGATTTAGGCAACAAAACTATGTGTGGTCAGGTCAAGGAAAAGGTTATGTTCTAGTTAGACATTTTTCACAACTGTATAACAATACCTTGCTATAACCTTGTGCCAGAAAACCTCAGGACTGCTACCTTTAGAAATTCTCCAAACTTTTCCCGCAAGATGTAAAGCTATGACATCACAACAGCATGCCTGGTCTATTGTAATGAAAGTAATCAGGGACCATCAATTATAATGTAGGAAAATAACCAACAAAGCTATAGGACCATGAGCTCCACCTATTTTCTCACAAAGTAAGGTAGAGGCTTCAGAGTTTATAGGGAAACAAAGATTATTTGGCAGTACACCTTGTGTTCTTCAGCTCAACTATAAATGTCAGAAAGAAGAAATTGGATGACAGGTGAATGTGATGCTATAATTTTACTGCAGCTGAAGAAAAAGGGGGCAAGGAACAGTTATTATAAAAGCAAAATACGTATTTTAAATAAAATCTATTTGATTGACAGAAGCTCGGACAATTGCCTTCCTTTTTAAAAAAAAAAAATAGCAAACCCACTTTTAATAGAATTTGGTAGATGGTCTCCATTGGGGCAAATTGCCAAGCTGCACTAAATAAAGGCATTTGCAGTTTTGAAAGGTTGGATGAATAAAGTAGACCTATATACCTTCCCCATGCAAGTGAATAATGGGTTGTGAAAAACTTTCATTAGTTTAATTAAAATTCAGGGGCATAAATGAAGCTTAGATATATGGCTATTGATTCTAGTGAGTTGAATTTATAAGTGTCCAAACCAATAGTGACCTACTAATTAACTGGTAAGAATGTTCTTCATTACAATTAGTTACAGGCTAATTTCCTCAATACAATAGATAGCTGGTGCTCATAAAGATGTATTATTTTCACTCTCAGAAACCTTAGAGTCTCAATGTCATCATAGGCTGCTACAGTAGTCCGCTTGCAAAAGTAATTACTCAAGTAATAATTTAATTTTGCTGCAATAATTCCCTGTGAAGCATGACTGCACATTCCTATTGTAATTTAAGAAACAATATAGCCCATAAATTGAGTAGATTTCTTTTACCTATTGCACTTAAAACTGTAAAAAGGGAGGCAGAATGAAAAGATGAAAAATTCTTTAGAGTGAGGTAGCATGGGTTTCAGCATGCAAGATAAATTTGATAGGAACTGAAAGAAATGGTGAGTAGCCTGGCAGAAAAAAAACTGAGCACACTGGTACGACTTACACAGAGTCTAGAGTCTGGAAAGGTTTATATAGTCCCACCAGTACATAAGTTTCTGGATCCTGAATACTTCTTTTATTTCTGTGGTATGGCTATTAAAACATTTCTAGACTTCAAATGAATACATCCTGTGACTATTAGGAATTCAAAGCTCTTTTAGTCATTGAAATCAATATAACAGAAAAAAAACACTTAAGTAACACGAGAAATAGCTGACAATTTCTGTTATAATGAGACTCTCAATTGAACTGAAACCAGCTCTATATTTGCTGGCTTGTGAGCCATAGTGGAAAAAATATTATATGTATTTCTTAGGCTTATGTGAAAATTACACCAATAACATCAGACATACACTACATACTAAAGTAATAGCCTATATAAGGGTAATGCACAAATTTAAGTGACCAAAGTCAAGATGCTCCTCATAAAAGACACTCATCCAGTGAGCCACTCTTCAGGCATATATTGTAAACTAATAGTACTAATCAAAAAATTTAAATGCAGGCCAATTAGGTATATGGATCTACAGAAAATGCACTTATTTCAGGAAATATCTCCAGCACAGTCACTATGTGGTGGTATGGTCTACTGCAGTGTATAATTCACAGCAGGTCCTTCAAAAATAAGCTCTTCAAGGGAATACAACATCAGGTAGATAGATAGATAGATAGATAGATAGATAGATAGATAGATAGATAGATAGATAGATAGATAGATAGATAGATAGATAGATAGATAGATAGATGGATAGATAGAACAAAAACTTACCCCCCCCATTAAACATTAGAGTCTGATGGCTCTTGGAATGAATGATTTTTTTGAGTCTGTCCGTTGAGCAGCCTTCCCCTGAACACACTCCTCTGTTCACTATAGTGGTGTGTAATGGGTGACTGTCGTTGTCCACGATAGAGAGCAGTTTGTCCAGTGTCCTTCTCTCTGCCACTGTGGTCAGAGAGTCCAGCTCCACTTCGACCACTGACCCAGCCCTCCTGACCAACTTATCCAGCCTCAGTGCATCTCTCTTTCTTATGTTGCCTCCCCAGCACACCACTGCATAGAAGAGGATGCTGGCAACTATAGACTGGTAGAACATCTGCAGTAGTTTTCTGCAGATGTTGAAGGACCCCAGTCTCCTCAAAAAATAAAGCCGGATCGGCCCTTTCCTGTACAGTGTGTCTGTGCACACCGACCAGATGCACTGGCCCCTGATTTCTAAAGCTATTCAGCTATTTTGATGCTTAATGAACCAGATAAGTTTCCCAGATATACTGGGCCAGTCCTGAATGTAAATTATGCTGCATATTACTCTGACAATGTACCAACTCACTGCAGCAATTTGATGCTTCATAGACTTTTTTGCATGACAGAAGAACATCTGTAAATGAAAAAAATAAAGAAAAAGGATATAAACAAATTACCATATAATATAATTTTATTTTACACAGTACCAGTCAAAGGTTTGGACACACTCACCCATTGATATGAATATTCAAAAAAATATTTAAATGGCAGGCCAGATGTCTCACAGATCAGTGTCCTATATACTGTATTCAAGGTCGAGCCAACTGGATTTGCTCATTTGCTATAGAAATATCTCTCAAGTAAGCCAAAGTGCCTGTGTGACTAGCCCAGGTATTAGTTTGGTTGCCCCATGAATTAGCACAGTTGTTACATTGGTGTGTCTTTACTGGAAAAATACATTTTCTAAACATAACCATAGCACGGAGCTGGAGTGGGCAAAAGTTTTTCCGGAGGGCCATTCTGGATTACATAAAATAGGCAAAGGGTGACAAATTGGATGACTGAATAGAAAGACATCAGAATGAAAATATTCCTGACATAAAAGAAAAAATAACTCCCATGCTACATGAACATCTAAATTATTCGAACTCTTGCAGACTGTCTGTGTATGTGTCAGTGATGAAACACACTGCACTGGAATCAAGTTATACAACAGCAGAGATTCATTGCAGTCATCCACGTTGAGATTCTACAGCATAAATGCATCCTCTTACTGATTGTTGGGAGGTTGTTTTCCTTTCAGGACATCACAGGCCAACTTGAGATTGCCTTTAAGAAGATTTAATTGTATATAATGGTGGAAAGTAGTTGTTGACTGACTGACATCCGGATAATGAGACAAGTATTGTGTTGTAATGAATAATCTCTGGTCGCTGAGTATTTCTATTTTACTTCATGTGCTGAATTTGAAAGTATAAAACTACCCCACTATATGACATGAACTGAGTTACTTTCTAACCTATATCAGTTTTTCACATATAAAACATTAGACCAGCTTATAAAATACTGAAGGCTGTGAACTTTTGCATTATGGACAATGACAGCATACACTATAATAGTTAGAGTAGCCTGACCTTGACTTGAGCGGCATTAGCAATTCTGCTTTCAGGCAATATCGATCTAATAATATACCATCTATCAAATGCCTGACATTACTTAGTTTCCCTTTTTCCACCAGAACAGCTCTATCATGTTAGGCCCTCTGGCGGTGTTCTGTGGTGTCTGGTGCCAGATTTGGCAGTACATCCTTTGGGTTCTGGCGGTTGCCGCAGAAGGTTGCTGCTGTAGGGAAGTGCTGTTGCCATGGGTTGTGGTTGGTTTTGAAGCAATGTTTGGGCCTGTGGTACCTATAAAAGTGACATACGGTACTGCGCAAAAGTCTCAAGCCACCCCTCATTTCTTTGTATTTTGCTTCCAAGGAACCAGACTTCATTGTATTTTTAAGTGGTATTGAACAATAGTTCACTGGGCTTTCAGAAGGTCTTTCAATTTTTTTTTCTTTGAAAACTGGCTGTTTTTTCCCCACTTTTTCATACTGCATGGTGTGAATTTTGTCCTTTAAAAATCTAGGAAATGGTCTCCATGGAAGGGTAGTAGTCAAGAAGCAATTATGAAGGAAGGGAAACAGGGAGAAAAGACTGAGGTATGCCAAATTATACAAAAACTGGACCGAAAATTGGTGACGAGATTTTTGGAGTGATGAATAAAAATGTGAAATTTTTGGCTCAAATATGTTTGGAGGAGGTCAGCAGAGTAGTCCAACAGTGAGTGTCAACAGCCATCTGTAAGACACAGGGGAGGCTTTGTTAGGGTTTAGGGCTGCATTTAAGCCAGTCGCATTGGGGACCTTGTCTTGAATTAGTAACATAGAAAAGTACAGTCAGATTTTAATCTATCATGCAATACTATCTGGAAAGTGTCTGACTGACAACAGCTTCATTTTTCAGCATGACAATGATCCCAAACACACTGCCAATGCAATAAAAGCATACCTGGATAGAAAACACACAATGGAACAGAGAACAGAATAAAAGGCAGCCAACATTCAAAGAAGAGCTTTGAATGTCCTTCAAGAAGCCTGTAGAACCATTCCTGAACACTACTACTACTAAATATTGACTTTCAAAGTCATTAGAATCCTATAAACATAAATAAATTGCTGCAGCTATTTCATATGTAAGCACAGGTTTAAAGGTAGCATTTTACTTGTTGAATTCTTTTTATGTCACTGGTGAGATTTTACAAAACTGTGTAGATGAAAACTAAGCTTAAATATTCATTCATTGCATGCTCTGTGTTGCTGCTCATTGACAGGTAAACTCGTCATGTTGTGTTTCATTGCAGCACAGAAATTCTGCACGGCAAGTACAGGCTTCACTGGATTTTAAAAAATATTTTTTAAAATCCATCCATCCATTCACTTCCGCTTATCCTTTTCAGCGTCGCAGGGGGGGCTGGAGCCTATCCCAGCTTTTTAAAAGAAATCTTTATTTATTTTTAACAATATAACAAGAACAACAGTAACAAATAATATACAAACATTCATCAGACATAACCAACTCACAACATCTGGATATATGAAGTATGAAAACAAAGTGCTATAATAATGAAAATAAATAAGACAATAAATAAATAATATAGGAAGAAAAATAAATAAAAAGAAGCAACTATATAGAGAGGCACACAGTCTCATTCAGGGGATTCTGAGTAATATTGAAGGACTGCTAAACATTTCTTGGTATTTTCTTCATATTTTAGGGACTCAAAGTACAGTTTCAACTCAATTAAAAATAAGATAAACGATGGGGTTGCTTTTGACATATTTGCTTTATGAATGTGAAATGTACCCAGTAAGATAAAAAGTTTGACAGTGTTATACTTATTTAGAGAAAAACCAAAAAAAAACAAAAATGTTGTTCTCATCAAATCAAAAATTTACTTTAGTTTTCCTTTCGAAAAGTAACGCAAAATGAACACTTACGACATAAATGGATGATACTTTCATTTTCAATTTTGTGGAAAGGGCATTTGCTGTCAGTCTGAGGATCTAGAAAGGTATACATTTGTCGTATAGATGTTTTGTAACAATTTAAGATGCAGTTCTCTAATTTTGTTAGATAAATAATGAGAATTCACAGGGGACAAGCCATGCTCTACGCCAATCTTTAATTTGAGAATTCCAATAAGCATTTGTTTCGTGTATTCTTTCTTTCGTTATAGAAGCATTTCCTGATATGTTTATTGATACATTTATAACTCATAAATTGAATTTCATTTATCATCACACTGATGGTTAAAAGTCTTATGCTCTTTATTGTATTACAGATCTGTAGTCCTAGGGTTTGACAGGCTCGTTTCACTGTATCCTGCGCGTCTCCGTCGTGGTGACGTTAACAGGAGCACGTGGGTTTGTTATTGCAGGAAGTGAAGATGGCGGCTCAGTCGTTTCTTACAGAGTCTGTCCTCGGGTGGTCTATTTTCACCATTATACTTCTGGTAAGCATGCACGAAGTTGCGTAGTCGCTTTATAAAATAACGGAGCGGTAAACAGTCAGCCTGAGGTGCGTTAGTGGGCTAAATGGTTACTTTAACAAGGCGTTAAGCGGCGCAACATGGCCACAGCGCATTAACCTCAGCATTGGGTTTAGCTAACATTAGCCATGACACACTTGCAGGCTGTTGCTCTAAGAGGCTCTCAGAGCACTATTTAGTAGATTTGGGTGTTGCGTAGAGTTAGAAACATTGGCAGTGTAAAACACCAATCGGGGGTTGGCATTGTTACTTTATTATACAAAAATGTGTCATCCTCGGTTAAGAGCTTTTCCTTTGTAACAGCACCCAGCTGTACTGTGAAGTAGCTAGTTAGTTTTAACAGCAATGTTTTCAAGCGCTTTAAAAGTTTATTCCGAATAAGTAAGTTCTGAAGGCGGGATAAACACCATCGACAGTTATGTAAGGTTTTTAAATCCCCCAGTAAGACATAAATTGAGACTTCACTTGTAGGCTACTTAAACGAACATCTTAAAGTTGTTCGGCTTGGTAATCTGCGGCCCATTTTAGCCCTCATTAGCACAGATGTCATTCATAGCCAAATCACATGCCTAACTCACAAGTCCTCCAGGAGAATGGCTGGATGCCAATAAATTGCTCCGTTTTCCTCCCCAGTACTAAGCAACCCATTTATTTCAAACCCCTAAATGGGTCTTATTTGGATGCAGAGCCTGCGCTATTACCTGGCAGAAAAAGCAGCCGGAGGCATAAAGCTGTAGGCCTTTTAATTGATCCTGCCTGTGCATGGCAGCCCTTAAGCTGAAGGGGCAAGTGTTTGCAGTGTCCTCACCTCTTAAAGCACGTGTGCCTGGAATATGACCTTGTCATTTTGGAGTCTCTTTATTGCTTCTTTGTCTAATGAGTTTCTCTCCCATTACAATGCCAAACCCTCACCCCCCCCCCCTTTTAAAAATGTTGAACAGCATAATAATAAGTTTGTATGTTATGAATGAATTTAAACAAGTTAAAAAACTGTACTGAACATACTGTCTTTCTAATAGGGCTGTTTATTTTTCCTTCTTATGGAATGATGACTTTGTGTTATTGCTTGTCGGTCTGGGAAGGGAGTGTAATATAATCTGATCATCCCCTCCAGAACACCTGCAGTTCAGCTGTTCTACGTTACACAGTGCCCTACCTGTTTGTTTTAATACCTAAATTTCAGCTGTTTTCTTTTTATTGTAAATTGTATATTTTATTGTTAACACAGTAGGTTAATGTTCAATGAAATCTAACAAATGTGGAATTTGTTGCAAGGGTGTTAAATTAAATAGCATAGTTTTTACTCCTTGTTTACTATGATTTTTTTTAATACCCTGTTAGCTTTTCAAATGAAAAGCAGATGCTATCTTTTATTGCATATAGTTGGTTGGATTTATTTCTGTTATTTTGAGCTTTACATAATAGAGCGCTCTAGACCTAAATGTTTTTGTTGCCCTATTATTCATTTTAATTGTTTCTCACGATCATATTATTGACTATTTGTTTTATTTGTTTAGGTAATTCTTGTGTTCTGTTGGATCTACATTCGGAAATTTCAGAGTCGGCGGGAGAGTGAAGTTGTTTCAACTATCACAGCAATATGTGCACTGGCTATTGCTCTGATAACATCTGCACTTCTACCAGTGGACATATTCCTTGTTTCTTTCATGAAGTATCCCAATGGTACCTATAAGGTTAGCATTTCTCATTCAATGTAAAAGCTAAATGCATTCCTCATTTTTTTTCATTTGTCATATTGTTGCATTTCAGTACAGTCAGAGGACACTATATTAGGTACACCTAGTAACAGGTCGGACCCCCCTTTTGCCTTCAAATCTGCCTCCAGTCCTTTTGGTGCAGATTTAACAAAGTGTTAGAAACTGTCCTCAGATTCCTCAGATTTTAGATCATATTAGCATTTTAGCATTACATATTTGTTGCAGATTTGTTGGCTGCACATCCATGATTCAAATTTCCCATTCCACCACATCCAAAAGGTGCTCCATTGGATTAAAATCTGGTGACTTTGGCCATTTGAGTAGAGCAAACTCATTGCTATGTTCAGGAAACCAGTTTTGTGATAATTTGAGCTTTGTGACAGCAGAAATTGAGACACATCAGCGCAGGAAACATTTTTCCAATATTCTATTCCCCAGTTTTGTTGACTCTGTACAAACTGTAGCCTTAGTGTCCTCTTTAGCTGACAGAAGTGGCACCCTGTGTGAGTCTCTGCTGCTGTACTGCATCTGCTTCAAGGTTCAATGTCTTATGTGTTGAGAGATGCTCTTTTACATACCTTGGTTGTAATGAATGACTATTTAAGTTACTTTTGCCTTCCTATCAGTTTGAAGCAGTCTGCCCACTCTCCTCTGACCTCTGGCATTTTCACCCACTATGTCTCACTGGATATTTGCTCTTTTTCTGACCATTCTCTGTAAACTGTGTGAGATGGTTGTGTGGGAAAATACCAGTAGATCAACAGTTTCTGAAATACTAAGATATACCAACTAGGGCTGCAACTAACGACTATTTTGATAGTCGATTAGTCATCGACTATTGAAACGATTAGTCAACTAATCGGATTATAAATCATATAATTATGAAATGACACTTATTTAACTATCAGCTTTTACATTTAAGGTTATTTAAAATGCATACCTGTCAAGTCTCCCGTTTTGCCCGGGAAACTTGAAATTTTACCCCTCTGTCCAGCTGTCCTCCCGTTTTATTATTTTCACGTAAATTTCCCGTATTTTAATATAATAATTTTAAAAAATTATTCCTGCCGCTCCAAACTGAACTCTGTCAGTAGCCTCGCGAGAACTGCCACCTGAAGTAGCCTGGATGGCAGTTCTCGCGAAGATAGTGCAGACAGCGGGGTTGGGCACAGTGTTGCCAATTTAGCGTATTTTCAAACCCCCATAATGACCATTTTTTTCCCCAAAAAGTGACAGCGAAGTCCTCCGCTGTCTAACCGCTCCCATCCCCAGTCC